>JAANBC010000706.1:0-12163 GCA_014621405.1 Stylonectria norvegica | reverse complement strand
ATATTATTAGTAAGAATAAATAAAAAACTTATATTATTATTATTATTATAAAGCTTTATTATTAATATAGTAATACTTTATATAATAAATGTTAAGCAAAGTAATGCACTTTAGTATTAGCAGCTTATAGATCTTAGAGTAGCTGCTATAGGATAACCTCAGGATAAGACCCTTTAGTAGATAGTTAGTCTAGTCCGCAGCTCTGTTAAGAACCCCTCGCAGCTGCGGACCTCTCTAATAAATCCTAACTTATTATAATATCTTATTTTTCGCGTAATAATAGAGTTTTTAAAATTAGAATTTTATACCTCTAAATCTATACTAAATATAGCTATCTTATAAGTATTTTTATATTATATTATTTAGAATCTTTATATAGTTTCATTAAAGTAAAAGTAATAATAGCAAGAGTAACCTATTATTTTCTCAAGTAATATTTAGATTCGCACTGTGATTCCTTAAGTAGATATATACTTTACTATACAGAAAGGTAGGTTAGTCGCAGAGCAGGTCATTGCCAGAATAAAACTTAATTAGACAACTAAGTGTCTATAAAACAGAGCCTATAAGCATCACCACACCCGCTTCTCATTATACATGACTTTTTTAAACATACTATCTCACATATACCCACAAATCCTGCTGTATATGCTCAATCTACGCCGAGATGGAAATGAAAAGGCAACACTCGCCCGCTTTCGAGGAGCCACAAATTCGAGTCATCATCGCTTGCCCTCGCAGTGGCTCAATGCTCCTTATGAGAATCTTTGCCGAGTCTGCTGACTGCGCTATAACGAGCCGACTTATTCTGATGGACCATGCCGGCCATGAGAAGCCTTTTCGACCCGAATATGCTATCTTGGAGAACCCTTATGAGCATAGTGTCTTTCTTAAAGCTGTTGAGTTAGGAAAGCGATTCCTCATATGTAAGGAGGAACTTAGAAATTACAGTAAGAAGGGTGAGTGTCTGTATAACATATGTCCGACGCCCTCAGCATATACGATATACCGACCTGTCTTCCTGGTTCGCGATCCTATTAGGGTTTTCGATAGCTGGAAGAACGTCGGATGGACAGACATACAGAGTTTGATCGACTACTACACGAACACATTTCGGATGCTCGACCAAGCTCCCTCGCACGCCATCTCGATACTTCTCTTCGAACGACTCGTCCAGGATCCCCAGATGGAAGTCAGGCGCATATGTGCAAGGTGGGGAGTACCTTTCTCCGAGTCCATGCTGGACTTTAAGAAACCATTTGGATCATCCTTTATCTTCTCAACTGATCGCGAGAGAGCCGAATACTGCGAAGAGAAACCTGTAGATATATTCACAACTGTGAAAGCGAGCTCATCTGTTATCAACAGCGTACCTGTTCATGGCCTCGTGTCTAATGAGGAGAAAACCTATATTGAAGAGCAAGTCGGCCGTGTATATCTTCGCTGCTGGCAGGATGATGCTGTACGATTACGAGGCATTCTTTCAGAGAAGACATGGTTCGGCTTCGATCTGGACGATACCTTACACGAATTTCGCCGTGCATCCTCAAAAGCCACTGATGTGGTTTTAGAGGCGATCTCCAAGCAGTATGGTACTAAAATGCCTGCACTGCGAGATGAATACTCCATGGTTCTGCGAAGAAAGACGGCAGGCGCATTCTCCGATGGCAAGACGTCGTTCGATTACCGCAGAGAACGATTTCATGTACTTCTCGAACACTTCTCCCTGACGCACGATATGCAGTTCATGACTGTGCTCCTGGAAACCTACGAAGCCAATCTAGCCGCATCGCTCGAGCTGAAGTGTGGTGCACTTGGCCTACTTTCGACAATTAAAAACATGGGGAAGAGAATTGTTATTATTACGGAAGGCCCACAGGATGCACAGGACAGGACAGTCAATGCCCTCGGCATAAGCTGCTATATTGATTTTCTTGCTACAACAAACCACTTCAGAGTATCTAAGACTGATGGTTTGTTTTCTAAGGTCCTAGAGCATTTAGGCATCTCTTCTAGCGATATTGCATACATCGGCGATAACGAGCAGCGAGATATAAAACCGGCTACAGCCGAAGGCATTTTCTCAATCCATTTTGCTGAAGAGAAAAACGTTTCTTTGACCTCACTTCCGCCTCAGATCAACACATTAAGGAAGCTACAATACGTTCTTTCCGGGTAGACATGGTGTGCTGAAGAGCATCCTCTGGCAACGCCGCTCTGCTACTGTGTCTCTCCTTGGGATGACGGGCACTATGTGTACCGATCACATAAGTCGATAAAGAGTCAAAACAACGACTAGAACGACGACAGCCACGGCATAAAGCTACGTGCCAGCCAGTAAACAGCGACATTACATCACCAATAGCCACATTCTCATGAGTTTCTATGCGCGCTTACTGCTTAAGAATCCTTTGAATACTCTCTTTTCCAACTTTGCAGCTCTCTAGTCTTAGTTGTCTCAATAAAACTATCTGCTTGCGATGGGATTTATACTACAGGTACGGGAGAGTTTAAGTGGATCGTTACTATTGAGATAAGCCACCGAGCTTCTCGATGTGAGCAGGGAGTCCGCAGATACACGTACCCCCTCCCTTGAGATTAATTAGACGCTGGCTCGCACATTTGGGCGCATTATTATTTGTGACAAACCGGGCTAATAATTGTTGGAACGGAACCACTATATATAAAGCGAAAGGCACCCTAAAATAGCTAAAAGAGGCTTATATAATAAGTCTATATAGTTAAAAATAGAAGCTAAAGTTTTTTAAAAATAATATATATAAAGTATAAAAAAGCACTTATAAAAATAAGAAAATATCTAATATAACTTAAATAAAATATCTTTAATTTAATAATTAAGAGTTTTAAAGTTATATTAAATATAAATAATTATAATTATTAAAATAAATATATATAGATTATTAACCTTTACTAATAAGTTCTAAGAGGAACTTCCTAATAATAATAACTTAATTAAGTATTCTAAAAAAAAAGATTGCAAAAAGGAGCTTTAAACTAATATTTTAAGGCTTAAATAAGAAAGATATTTTTAAGTAATTAACTTAAAGTTTAAATAAAAAAAGGCAAGAAGTAAAAGTTATTATTAAGAGGCTACTTAGGAAATTAACTTAAAAAGTAAATATAAGGTAATTACTATAGCCTATATAAAATGCAATATAGAGGTATAAATACTAAAGCTTATTAGGTTACTTTTCTAAAGGCAGCGCTAAAATAAGTTATATTAATAAATAGAAAGATTAAAGAGCTGGAATAATAGCTAAAGAATAAGCCTAATATTTAAAAGTTATATAAGTAACTTAAATTATTTAAAAGCAACTTATAAGATTAAAATTAATAATAATAAATACTATAAACTTATATTTCTTCTATAGTAGCTATATTTCTAGCAGCTAATAAGTAATATTTATTAAAGAATTACTTAATCCTTAACTTAGATATAACTCTATATATCTTTAATAAAATTATAAGATTTTAAAACTTTAAGTATATAAAAGAAGACAAGTTTATATTTATTAGATTAAGTAAGATTCTAATTATAGGCTATAATAATATAGACCTTTAAGTTTAGAATCTATAAAATAAACTTTATTAGCTTTATCTAAAAAGCATTATATACTGCCTATAAATAGAAATAAACCTGGTATTATTATAATAACTATAGAGAGTAGAATATTAATAAGACTAGTGAAATAATAATAATATTATCTACTATAATAATAGAGCGATATTATATATACTAAGTTAATACTATAATTAGTATATTATTAAATATATCTATAAAATAGCAAAATAAGCCGTATTTATAGCGCAGAGACTTGATTATAACTCCTGGACCGTAAGAAAGCTATTATAAGCAGATATAATATATTAGTATAGGCGGCTTAGGCACCTAAGACTAAGAGCTTTAGAACACCTATTAAATAACATAGAAAGAGCTTAAATAAAAGGCCTAATAATAGTTTAATATAATATCTATGGAATTAGGAAGATAAAGCACAGAGAGCACCGCAAATTAAGAAAATAAGACTTAAAACCTAATAAAAGAATCTTAATTAACTTCTATAACTATAAAGTTAGTATTAGGAAGTTTAACTTTTATATAATAATTATAGAGTGAGAAACTAACTTTATTTAGAACTATTACTTTATAAACTGCGATAAGAAAAGCCTATTTATAATATTAAAATATATTATTAAAATCCTCTATTAGAGATATAAAGTAAAGCTTTAAATAATTAAAACTAATAATAAGCTTTAAAGCAGTAATTTGGTATATAGATAGCTATAATAAAAGGTGATCTAAGTTAAAGAGAGCGCACCTTAGACTTAAGTATAGAATAGTTTTAGAGAATATGCTAGGGGGGTGGTGAAAGAGAAAGTAAGACTTTTAATTCTTAATGCGAACCTCCTAACGCAGCTATAGCTAGAAATAATAAGAATAGCAGTCTACTTACTTAACTATATACTAAAGGCATAACTTAAGAGTAAAATACTATATAAGAGCTTCCTTTCCTAGGTTCTAAGCGCAAAAGGCAGGGTAAAGTCTTAACTATAAGTTATATACCTAAAAACAATTAGATATAAAGCATTTATAATAATTAAAAATATATAAAAAAAAGAATAGTATCTAAAGTTATAAATAGTGCTAAAGATATAGATTAGATACCTAGTAGGATATAACTTATAAAATATCTTTTAAATTTAGAATTTAATAACTAACTTAGTCTATATTATAAGAGATATTATATTTAATAAAAATAAGTTATTTAACCTAAGCAAGGCTTATTTGCGCAAAATAATTAGCAAAGCAACTCTTAAAGAGATCTAAGCCTAAATATAAGCACTAATTATTACTAAGCAAGTAGACTAAGTCTTAGGCCTAATTAAAGAAGAAGATAAGTTAAAGACTTATAAAAGCGAGAATTAATATATAATCCTTAAAGACTTTAATAGTAAATTATAAGAAGAAGTCTAAGCTAAATAAGAGGAAATACAAGTTAAAAATAATAAATATACCTTATTCTATTTTAAACTACTTCTAATACTATTAGAAAGTCCTATATTAAGCTTCCTAATAAGTTTAATTAAACTAGGAGGCAGAATAGGTAATAACCCCTTATAGAAGGGAGAAAAAGAAATATACCAGGCATTTTTCGCTAGAATAATAGCAGTGCTAATTAGAAGAAATAGAAAGACTATTCTAACTAAGGCAATATAGAACTAATATATATGCAGAAAGCTGAAATTTATAAGTAAAACTAGAAAGGCTAAATTAAGGCGTGAAATTAATAAATAAAAAGAGAGAAGCAAAAAGTAATCTTAAGAGAAGTCAAGCCCTTAATAACATAACTTAAATAATAGGAGCTAAAAGCTATAGTTAAAAGGGAAAATAAAGAGATAAAATAAGTAAAAAAAAGCAGAAATCTTAAAATAAGTCTTAAAAACCTATATTTATATCTTAAATTTATAAAGTAAAAATATTATTAAAGATACCTGCTAAAAGCACCTAGTTCTTATAGCAGCTTAAAGGGATATTAATTTAAAAAAGAATTTAAAAAAGCTAAAAAAGTCTATTTAAAGAGCTATAGATAAATAAACTCCTAGATTAAAATATTAAGATATAATCTATAGATTTACAACTTATAAATACTAAACTATATATAGGTATATATTTATAAGTTTAATAAGTATAGCTATCTTTATAAGTATAAAGCGAGACTTATTATATAAGGTGACTAATAATAGAAAGTAATAGTAGAAGATATATATATAGCTATATTAATAGGAAAATCCTTTTATATCTTACTTATAATTGCAGTAAGGTTTAATTTAGAAATGCTGCAATTTAATATAATAAATATATTTATAAATACTAAATTGCTCTTATAGACTTTTATATAACTGCCTCCTAAGTATAGAAATACTAAAGAAGAAGGCAGTATATTACTTTTATAAAAAGCACTTTATAAACTATATATTATGTCTTTATTATAGTAAAAAAAGCTTAGAAATATACTTTAAGAACTTAACTTTAAATTAATTACTTATAAACTATACTATTACTTATATAATAGGATTCTACTATTTCTTCTATATTAATAATATTATTATTACATATATAAAAAAAAGAACTAAAGAGTAGTAAAAGAGGTAATTAAAGCGCTAAAGTCTAAATATAAGCTCATAAAGGGAGATAACCTATAATAGTTCTTAGGAATAGAAATTATCTAAGATTAAGAATAGAAATTAATTTAAGTTATATAAAATATCTATCTAGAAAAGATATATAAGCTATAAAAATTAGATATATTAAAAGCAAGTCTAATAATAAAAATAGAGCTTGTTTATAATAAAGATACTATAATAAAGGAAACTATAAGCTAGTACTGAAAAATCATTAGTTTAATTCTATATATAGTAGTTATTATAAGACTAGATATTACCTTTACTATCTTAAGACTAGTAAGATTTATAAAAAACCTAAGTAATATATATTATAAAATAGCAGACTAAGTGCTGAATTACCTATATATAACTTATTTTCTAGCTTTATAGTTTAATAGAGGGGATAAGTTTTAAATATATAGTAATACCTTTTTTACTAATAATATAGCTAATCGCAAGAGTTCATAAGCCTATATAATAAAACTATTTAACAGCTTAATTAAGTGGCGAGCAAATAAGTAAAATACTATTATAACCTTAATAATAAAGGCAGAATTACTTATACTTATATAAGTAGCAAAAGAAGAGTTATTTTAGTAGTGATTACTATTAGAACTTAGAATTAAGCTTAAAAGTCCGGATTTACATCTTATCTATAATAATTAACAGATAATTAGACTTTTAAAACAGCTAATTAAAAAGTTATAGATAAAACTAAAATATATTAATATCTATAACTACTAGCTGTGTAAGTATATATAGAAGAAAAGGATTATTATTTCTTATAAATAAAGCGCGAAACTTATTACTAATAGTCTAATAAAAACTCTATAAGGCATATAGCTAAAGGCAAGTTATAAGCAACTTAGGCTAGTGGATATTAAGAAACACATATAAAAGTAATATATAGATAACTTTATTAAAGAATAGTTAATTAAAGAGATCCTAAAGGAATTATAAATTTAAATAAAATTATAATATTAAGTATTAAATTTAGGATATATAGCTTAAATAGCATATTCATATTATAAAGAGGGAAAATCAGCAGTAGTAATAATAGTTAATTTATAGGCCCGCAGGCTGCTATAATCCTAGATATAAAAATATAAAATAAAAACTATAAAATAAGCCGCAAAACCGCTAAACTAACCTTATTTATACTAATTAAGAATCACTACCTGCAGAGAAACTTCTATCCCCGCACCTATAAAGCACTACCTTTATAGCAATATAATACTTCTCTTTTTTCTATAAATAAATATTAAAAATAAGTATTAAATTAAAGAATAGAGATATAAAAGCTACTTATTTTTAGGTTAATATTATTACTTTAAATATAATCTAATTAGTAAAATACTATTAGTAAAGATACCTTTAGACTATAATATAAAATTAGTAAATAAGTCTAAAATTAAAAAGTATATTAGCTAATATAAGTTATATTCTATTAAAATAATTAGTTAAAAGAATAAGCTTAGATTACTTTTAAAAGATATAAAATTAAGCTAAATTATATAATTGTTTTATACTTATCTTCTTATAGTTCTGATTATTTATATATTTTAAAATTATATTTATAAAGAATTATATAATAAGGCTTAAATCTTATTAAGAACATTCTTTCTAAAATTATAAACAAGTAATATATTATTATTAAAAGCCCTATAATAATAAACTCTATAAGCTAAGCTAGATTTAGTATAGTTATTTTAAACTAAGAAATAAATAATAAAGAGATTAATAATATTTTAAATAAGCTATAGCTTTATAAGGTTTAAGAATTTAATAATATATTAATTAAAATTTTAAAAGTATATATTTCTTTTTATAATTATTTTAAATATTATAATTTAAATAAAGATTAAATATGGAATTAGTTTAAAGTATTTTTATATTATTATTATAATAACAACTTTAAGAAAAGATAAGATATAATTAATATAAGAAATTATAAGCTTTTTATTTATCTTTTCCTTAAATATTATTAATAAGATTATAGAACTAATAATAGTAAAATAGAATATAATAATAGTAAAAATAATAAGCTTATTTCTTATAGAATAAAGAAAAGATTTATTTTAGTATTTAATTTATTTTATTTTAATATCTTATTAAAAGCTAGGAAAGTTATATAACCTTAAAATAATATTATATTAAGATAATTATAAGGCTCTTTTAAGTTATATATAACTTACTCTTATTTTAATAATATATCTCTTAATAATACTTAATTATAATATTAAGGTCTTATAAGAATTACTATTATTATTAACTTTACTTATTATTCTTATTATATATTAATATATCTTATTAAAAGAAGCCCTAAGAGCTTTAATAATAGGCTTTATAAATAATATAAACTAATTAGCTTTTAGCTATAATATAAAGAAGACCTATAAAGAGTTTAAATATATATAATTAATTTATATAATTTAGGTAAAAGAAGAATAAAATTACTTTTAGATTAAATAAAATAAAACTAATATATTTAACTTTATTCTATCTTATAGATTCTTTAAGCTTTAGATATATTAATAACTCTAATAAAAGCTATATATTAAAAGGCTTGAAAAAGAACTTAAGAAAAATATTAAATATTATAATATAATTATAATATAGATGTAGGAAATTAATTTTATAATAATAAGGGTTATTTATATATAAATAGTATAATTAATAATAATATATAATATAAGCTTTTATTATATATTTATAGAGTTTAATAAGAAGTAAAGAAGTTATATACTTATACTTAGATTAAGATATATATAAGCTTCTTATATATTAAGAAATATAAAAAGAGCTTTAAAAGAGATTTAGAAAAGAAACTTAATAAGAATATTAGAACATAATATAAAAAGATAAATATTAAAGTAATAATTTCTTTTTAAAGAACTAGCTTAGTATTAATTAGAATAAGATTAATATATTTATATATTAATCTTATTAAGTATAAAAGCTTAGTATTTATATAATTATTAATAAAATATTTAAGCCTTAAGAACTTCTTATTTAGCTATTATAATCTGAGTATATATATTTAGAAAAGAGAAATATCTTATTATTAATTACTAGCTTAAAGAAAGATTATTTATAATTATTATATTTATTATATACTTGTTATATATTAAAGATAATCTTAATATATAATTATTAAAATTAGGCTAAAGATATATACTTATAAGATAGCTTTTATAAATATATATAGTATTTTAATCTAAACTTATACTATAGCTTTAAGTTAATTAAAAGAAAAGAAAAAAAAAAAAAAAAAAGAAAACTTAATTAATAACTATATATTTATAAGATAGAAATAAGAGTGCTTAATTAGTTTTGATATAAGAGATATATTAATATACTTAAAAAAAAGCTTATAAGAAGAAAGAAAGATTAAATTATATATAAAAAGATAATAAATAAAAGAGATAAATATTAATAATATCTGTAAGATATACTAAGATAAATACTAAAAGCAGAGAATAAGAAAATATATAAGTCTATTTCTTATTATATAATATAAAACTGCTATATATATATTATATAAACTTATTATTATTATTATTTATTATTATTTTATTACTTAATTTAATTAGTATAACTAATAAGATTATAATCTTCTCTTTCTTCTTCTCTTTTTTTTTTAATTTTTTTNANTTAATAACTTAAAGTTATTAAAGCTTAAATAGTTTAGGTTTTTAATAATAGCCTTAGCTTTATATATTATACTTTTTATACTTATTTATAATATATAATCTTTCTTTTCTTTTTAATTTATAATTAAATAAGTATTTAAAATAAAACTAATATATAGCTTTAATAAATATTTTATTTCTCTTTATAAATAATATTAACCACTTTAAATAGTTAATAGTTTATAAAATGCGTTTAATTAAAACTATCTAATTAAAAAACAGCTGTCTTATAAATATAGCTAGTTTATAGCTAATATAAGTATAATTACTAGCCTAAATAAAGCTTAAAATATAAATAACTAATATACTAAGAGATCTATATACCTAAGCGCATATAATAATATATATAAGAAGACCTACTCGGGCTAAAGCTTAATAGGCTGGTATATATTAGAGTTATTTAATTATAGCTATAGCTAGACCTTTTAATATAATTAGTTAGGATTATATCCCCCTGTCTTAATAACTAAGTTGCTTAAGTAATAGATCTTCCTTTTTTATTATAGAGATTAATATAAAATATTAATATAAATTATAAAAAGATTAACTTATAAATATATTATTAATAATAATCTTTACTAGCTTATAAGTAATAAGTTATATAATAAATTAAAATATAAGAAAGCTATTATATTAAGACTTTTAATAAGTAATTTTTATAATATCTAGACTTCTATAATTTAAAGAGATCTTTTTTAGATTAATTTATATATAAATATATAATAATATTTATTAAATATATTTCTTTCTATCTAATAAGCATATTTTATTACTAGTTTAAATTAAATTATTTAAGTCTGACTTCTTATATCTTAGATAACTTTGAACTTAGGATAGCTAAAAAATATATAAAAATATTTTCTATATAGTATTTCTACTCTAGTATACTAGTGTATTTTTTATATATTTATTTTCTTATATTTTAAAAAATAATATTTATTATATTAGACTTCTTAAAATTTATAAATCTAATTTCTTATATCTTTAATAACTTAGGATCTATTATAGCTAGAAATATAAAAATATATGCATTGAATAGCTCTGACTCTAAGCTATATAATGCTATACTTTTTGAAATTCTGGGTTTAAAGTGCTCCACTTTTATAAACCATAGAGCTAATTAAATTCATTAAGTCATACTCTCCCGATTTCAATAAGTTATACCCCCTGACTCTCAGATACACGGGCCATATTTCAATAAGTCATACTATAATTAGAGACATCCTATGTGATAGAGTGATAGTAAGGTTAATAAAAGTAATAAAGGCTATAATTTATAGCAGTTGTTTTTAGCAGGGCTAATAGAGATATTTGTAATCTAATTAGTATATGCGATATATTATAGTGCTAGGCCTATAATAGAGAGAAGATTATACTAGGCCTATAATAGCTAGTATGGCTTATAAAGGGTATTATAGAGCTAGAATAGTAATAGTTATAAGAATTTTAGTATGTAGTTTTAATTAGTTAATAAGAAGATAATGCACCTAATTATAGCACTTAGATATTGTAATATAAGTGATTATAACCGAATAATAGAGATAGGGTTTTTATAGGTCTTAAGTTATCTCTTATTATTATAACTTAAAGAGAATAATAAGGCTAGTAATTTTAATTATAGCTTAAAGTTATACTATTATAATAAGTTAGAGTAAGCTCTTTTAAATCTTTTTAAGAAGACTTATATACTTAAGTTAGTCTCTTTAGGCCTTATTATTAAGCTAAGGCTAGCTTTTATAAGAGTCTAAGTTAATAAGTATCTTAAGATACTTAGGTTTATAGTCTTTTAGATAGGTAGCCTAACCTGTCTAATTAAGCTATAAATTTAGCTTATAAGTAAAGCTTAAGCTAATACTATTAGTCTTATTTTAAATATTAAAAGTAATTATTTAAGCTTAATATTAGGTTAAAAGGCTATTATTATAAGTCTTAGAGTTAGTAATATTAAGATATAAATTAAGTCTTAAAACCTTAAACTAGATATTTTTACTACCTCTATAAAAAAAGTGCTAATATAAAATATTAATTTATTAAAATAATATACTATTTAGCTACTTTTAAAACTAAATATTATTACTTTTTAATTAGAGATTAATTTAATTATATAAGATTAAAAGATACTATTAAATAGTTACTTAATAAGTATAAATATAATAATAATTTAGCTTTTAATATGCTAAATTATATATAATAAAGCTACTAAGTAAGGGGATTATAGGCTTTTTAAGTATAGAGTATTTAAGATATATAAGATTAATTTTCTTAGAAAGTATCTCTAAGATTTA
>JAANBC010000705.1:0-12199 GCA_014621405.1 Stylonectria norvegica | reverse complement strand
GGAGTCGCCAAGAGGGCGTGGCCGGCGAGATGGGCGCGCTGGAGGAGAGCTGGCGCGGCGGCGTGGGGAGGGTGCTGGAGACGGAGGTGGCGGTAGAAGAAGTCAGGAGGAGAGTGAGGGAGGAGTTGAGGAGGAGGGCCGACGAGGTGAAGGTTTGAGGAGGGATGGAGATGTGAGGAGCGCAAAGGTCACAGATGGATGAACGTGGACACGGAAACGGACGGCGCAGTGATACCGCCGAGGTTTTGTTTCTGCACAGCCAAGTAAGCTGCGACAGAATCCTGCGACTGAATTACTTAAAAACAAGACAGTTATAGAGATGTCAGTCAGTTTTTCTTCTAAATTAAAGTCATCCCGCTGCACAATGATGCTACCAAGGAACAGCAAGACACGCATTCTTAGTTTCAGTGTTGCTACAGAGGGCATGAAAGCTCCATGTAATAGGAGTGACGAATATCAATGATGATAGCAATACCAGCCAAGGCATCTTCTCAGTGTCCAGCCATATCATTCCTAGGAAGCGAAGGTAAGGAGAAACCTCTTCAACGCCGACACAAAACCCTTCCTCCGCACAAGCAGCAGCAACGGCAACGAGCGCCCACCACCACAGTGAGGAAAGACACGGAGACCATACAATAAAGGTCTCCCCATCCCATCAAACCCTCCACCTTCTGTTCCTCAAGTCCCACGACCTCACCCGACAATATGCCCAATCTAGCCCGCATGCAGCGGGTCCATCTCCTCGACGCCCGCCTCGTACTCGGTCCGGCGCAAGATGCCCTCGACGGGGCCGAGCAAGCGTGAGAAGGCATTCTTGCCGAGGCTGGCGACCTTGACGTCCGACGAGGCCACGACACTAGCGGCACGGGGCGCGTCGTTGAGGAGGGCCAGCTCGCCAAAGTAGTCGCCCTTGTTGTAGTGCAGCACCTTGTTGGAGGGGTCGCCCTTGTAGGCGTCGGCCTCGCCGCTCTCGAGCAGGTAGAAGGCGTCGCCGGGGTCGCCCTCGCGGATGATGAGCTCGCCCCTGGTGAACTTGCGCGTCTCCAGCGCGTCGGCAATCTTGGAGCGCTCGTACGGCGTCAGCGTCGCCAGGATCGGTACCTCCTCCAGGAAGCTCTCGTACATGCGTCTCCGCGCAAACGTCGACTCCATCAAGATGCGTCGGAAGGTCAGCCGGTCGAGGGCCCAGAGAGTGCACCCGGGTTCGGCTGAGACAACCGTCGCAGCTCGCGGGGCGTTGTACATCAGGGCAAGCTCGCCAAACGAGCCGCCAGACTGAATGTTGCCGACCTTGGCACCCATGCCGTCCGCGCCGGGCTGGAGGGCACCGCTACGGTGAACATAGACGTCAAAGGATCCCCTCTCGACCACGTAGAAATAATCACCGGCATCGCCTTGGCTAATAACCTAACACCATTGTGAGTATAATTCCAACAGCTAGACACGTGGGACAGCGCATCGTACCTTGATTCCTTTGGCAGGGATCGGCTTCTCAACCAGAGCCCCCAGTATCTGAGCGCTCTGCTCATCCTCGAGGTGGTTGAACAGGAAGTTGCCCTCAATGGCCTTCTTTAGTCGGTTTAGCTGACCGGCTGTCTTATTGTGGTGAGGCGGAGTCCAGTTGTCGTACGTGTCGGCGCTGGGCTTCAGCGACTCTGCAGAGACCGATGTCCGACGTGAAAAGTTATATTGGGCTGGGTAGTTGCCTGGGTTGGGAGGGTTCCTAACGGTGGGGGGCGTGTCGGCGGATGCGTCGCCGCCAAAGGGCCCTGAGAAGACAGCTCCGCCCTGGCCAAAGGTTGCCGAGGTTGGTGAGGTTATGGTATCATTCTCGTCCTCCTCAACCACGCGGTGCATGAAGTTGTTGTTGTTGTTATTGTTGTTGCTGTTGGCGTTGGCGTTGGTGGGTTGCGGGCTGCCGAAGGGATTGCTGTTGGCCCCGAAGGGGCTGGAGAAGGGAGCAGCCATGGCGGCACCGCTGGTGGCTTGGCCGTTGGTGGTTTGAGGGTTTGTGTATTGTGAGCTGCTATCTTCGTCGGCCGCGGCACGAGAAGCTGCCCGATCGCTCGCGAGTCGCGCAGCGAAGAAGTCGGCACAGAACTGAAGGATATCAGAGGGGTCGACGTCGAGCACCTGCTGATCGAGCTCTTCGATCTCTCTCTGGTAAGCTTCAGGTAGAGACATGCCGGACAGATGTGACGGGAGGAGCTGTCGGGCTATCTCTGGATAGAGGTGGGAGGGTTCAGCGGGCGGCGGATGGTTGGAGAGGCCGACGAGGTCGGGAAGACGAGAACGAGGAGAAGGGTGATGGTGAGGGACCTACAGCTGCCTAAACGCCTTTAATGGACAATTGCGGGCGGGCAAGCTGGGACAAGGTCAGTCAAAGAAGAAAGAAGTTGTGGTGGAAGTGATCAAAGATGATTGAATATGACAAGGAAGATCTGCAGACGGGAAGTGCAGCGGTGCAGTGAATGTCTGCTTGGTCAAAGCTAAATGAGGCCAGGACCAGGGCAAGACAAGAAGGAAGTGATGAAGGAAGCGGATTGCAATCCGCACCTGTGATGTTGAGGCAGCGTAAAGGAAGAGGACAAGGGCAAGGAGGAGAAGGAGGCGGAGGAGGACGACGAGGCGTTAGATGGCTGAGGACAAGACAAGCACGTCGTCGTTGGAGATGGCGAGGAATGGAGCAAAATGACCAGAGGGCAGAGGCAAGAAAGGAGTGTCGGCATGTCCGTGGTGGTGAGGTCGGAGGAAGAGGTATAGCGCCGAGCTATCATTCCCGCCCTTGCGAGGATACACGTGGTGGAGTGGATGCTGGGGGTCTAAAGCCAAAGGAACAGCGAACTGGGGTCCAACTTACGTCGGTGATGGGAGGCGAGAGAGAGGTCGAGCCGGCGTTGCGAACGAGGCAAGTGGGCGACGATGGTGATGGTGATGGTGATGATGATAGTGATGCTGATGCTGCTGGTGAGCTGGGCTGAGAGCTGCGGATGGCGGGGATCGATAGCTGCAGGACGGACTAGGTAGCGTCGACGCCGGGCGAGATCAAGGGCGTCGAGATGGAGGAGGAGGTGGAGGAGGAGGAGGGCGAGGAGGAGGGGTCAGTCATGACACGGGCCCCCAGCGGCGGCCAAGCGTGGATTTCGAGACAGGCCCAGACGAGAGGAGAAAGGCCAGCGGAGTCGTTTAGTTTGGGGAGGGGAGAATGGACGGATGGAAGAATGGAAGAATGGAAGATGAGGAGGAAGAAATGAGTAATGATGTCAAAAGCAAGTCAAATATCGACAACGACGGGCGATGGCGGCGCCAAAGAAACGATAAAACGTACAAAGGAAGGGCGTGGCTAAGGTAACTCGTTGCTCATGATTTCCTTTATTAGAGAGAATACGTTGTAGTAGCAGTCATAGCGAGGAGGACGGAGACGGAATTGGATGGATGGGGAGAGTGCACGGGAGAGTGAGTGCAAGCACCAACAAGCAACCAAAGCACGCACCAAAGCACCAAAAGAAGCAGCACCACCACCACCACAAGGAAGCCCCCAAGAAGCATTCTAGAAAGCAGCGCACGGACCATCCAGCGAACCGCGCATTACTTCCAGCCTTCCACTGGCAGTTTCCCTTGCTTCTCTTGCTTCCCTTGCTGTTCGGTGCAGCTCCCGGACTTGGCTAAGCACAGTAAGGTAGGACGGGATGGATCAGGTAGCGTGGATGTTTGGAAGTTGGTGGGGAGGGAGCTGTAGCCTCAGCTCTCAGCTCTGAGCTCTGCTCGCACCTTGAACTACTTATCTTGTATTATCTGTACTTCCGTTGATGTGACAATCATCATCTTCGTCGTGAACGAGCGCGTACGTAGCCACAAAGCACTTACAGTGACTTCATCATCACCAGCATCACCACCACATGCTAATCCCCTCCTCTCACCACCTCCCCTCACCTTCGTTCCCCCCCAAACCCCCCTAGGGCCATCCGCTAGACGGCATTCGTCGTCCACTCCAAGCTCAGAGATCCATGCGACCCGTAGATCCCTACCGGGTGACGTGAGGTGGCGGCCACTCACTGCAATCCAGCACTGTCCACTGCGCCGTCCAGTGGCCGCTACCGCTGCGGCATCAACCTTGATCGTCAGAGTGCGCCAACCTCACTTCATCTTCCCCCAGTCACATTGGCTTGTCGTCCACCCGCAGCGCCCGTTGTTAATAGTAATACACGTGTCTGTATATACACACTCGAGGCGGTCGTCAGAGTCTCGACGGTGGCAAGTGGTACAGCAACCGGTCGCCCATCTCCACATTCTTCGTCTCACGCACGCCTCCATCCCAGACATCCATGCATCATATCGCTATCGCCCCGGCATCCCATCCCCGGCAGCCCGCCAGTCCGTCGCCGTGCCAGCCCCGGCTCCCGCTCCGACGGCGTCGCTTTCAGCTCTCTGCCAAGCCAGACCGGGCTGAATAGTCTCCAGTATGTATGACTCCCTTTTCTCTTATCGCTTTGCGCTCCCAAATCCACCTTTGACTTTTGATCTTGAATTGTCATTAATTATCCTAGTCTAGCTTCGCTACCTAGGGCCCAGCCGAAAGTCGCGCGCAGCTGCTCCTCGCTGGGAGCGTCTCGGGTATCGTTCCTGATCCTAACATGATGTAAAGTACACAAATCGCAACCTTCCTCTCGCCGCACTCCCCGGTCATCCAAACGACGCCTGATAACCCCTCCCCGTCTCCCGTCACTATAAAGTACATGAATAGAGGATGACTCCTCGAAAGCAAGTGTAAAGCCAAACTCCCCGGCGCCTTATCATGATGCCGACGCAAATGCATTCCATCTCTCAGTTCCTTGAGCCAGCGCCAAGTCGACCCCATGTGTGCGCGCGTGTGTGAATCTTCGTACCTGCCAAACGCCAACTCCCCTGTAATCTGTAATCTTTCCTAGCCCTTTCACTCCATCGATCCCCTTTCGGGGCATCGGCGTCTCGCACAAGTTTCATTTCCGATCTGCCAGTTCTTCACCGGCACGCCTCGACACCCAAAGTGCCTCCGTCAAATCTGCTTTAGTACACGTTCTTTCGTTAACCCGCATTTTCGGGAGTTGAATCCGTTAACGATGGGGATTTATTCGGTGGCATGTCGTTCTCTGCAGGCTTCTTGTTACGAAGCCTTTTGTTTTCGGTAAGCTGTTGATTTTCACTAGGCGTTGACCCCTTGAAAGGGTTCTTCGTTCTCGGCAGGTTTCTTGTCCTCGGCAGGCTTTTTCCTTTTATCAGGCTCCTTGTTGCTAAGCCCTTTTTCTTCGGCAAATTTCGAATCTCAGTCGGCTTTTCTTCCGTAGTAGGTTCTTCGTTCTCGATAGGCTTCTCGCCTCATTAGGCCACTCGTTCCCGGTGGATGACCTTTCGTGTTTCGTGGCCTGTCGCCCCCAGAGCTCTTCAAGATTTTCGAGTTAAACCTCCGACGATCTTCCTTCATCTTTTGAGCCTTTGTCTTCTGGACCTTCATCTACTTACCCTTCGCGAATCTCTCGTTCTGGCTCTTCGATTGTATCTTAAGACCCCACAACCAGACACGAATCAAGAACGCTGTCAAACATCTCCATGTCTTGATTGTCTGCGCCATCCCACCAGATATCGTTGTCGATGTCCATTGCATCTGCCGAGTGCCCATTGGTAAGGTCTGGGATCGTCCCGCCATTTATGTCTGTAGGGTATAGCTCTTCGACGTGTCCCAGAGGTGGTTGGCCGTGGACCCAGGTGTAATCGTCCCAGTTCTCGAGTTCACCTTCCCGATACCCGTACTTGATTTGTGTCATCAAGACAGGAAACTGGGCCATTCCAGGATCAGCCATTTCCAGAGCTATGCGAATATCCGTCATTCCCAAAGGTCCGCGCTCGCTGGCAGCTTTGTATTCGATGGGGAGCATTCCTCCCTTATCCCTCGTAATCTCTCCGCGCTGCGCCGCATCTTCCTCCAGCCGGAGTTGTCGTCTGTATTTGTTTGTCTGAATCCATGTCGTTCCAACTCCAAATCCTGCAATTCCAGACTCACCAGGGCCATTGCTCCGAGTCCGACTGAAGACCTCGGTCAGTACCTCTTTGATGAAGGTATCGACGGCAATGGCCATAAAATGCGGGGCATCTGCTGCATTGCCACTAACAAGACCGTTTTCGTAGCAAATTGGGAGCATGCGACCGCTGATCATGCCAACATCGGGGAACTCTCCAGATTCAACGGCTAGGGGTTGCGCAAAACGTTTTCGAATCTCTATGTCGAAATCTTATGCCATTGTCAGTAGGATTATTATTGTGGTTTGACCAGAGTACACACTCATTTGCTTGATACCTCCTACGCCGCTAGGAGTCACATCTGCGACGGTCGAAGACTTGCGATGCGACTCCCGATGCGACTCAAAGAAGACATTCGATATGCTCTCGTACGGATCCCACTTGATGCATGTTAGCGTACTGAGGGGAGCGAGGCAAAGAAGCCGAGCAAAGCTGGGACACAAACATCGTTCTGGACCAAATCTTTGATGCGCCTCCGGTCTCGCGGAGGCAGCTGCATGACATCGACCTTCAACCTCCGCTCCGCCGCATCACCAGACACCGGCTTACTTCCGGCCGTCGGCGCGGGCTTGTCGTTAGCACTGACCCAAGGGGCCAGGCCCTGGTCGGGCATCTCGCGGGTGACATTGCCGTAGATGGCAGCAATGAGCTGGTTGTGGAGGTGTTCCTTCTCGCCATGCGGACTTGCAAGTATGGGGTCGATTCGTTCGGAGTATTCGACTTGGTTCAGGCGACCTAGCACGCGTGTTAGCTGTTGACCCCCAAGATAATATGCGCGGGCCACTGACCTATCAAGAACTCGGTTGTTGACTCCTTATACACCACCCATTGTTCGCTTCCGATGGCGGACTTGAGCGCGCTATAGGGCGTCTCGAGCTCAATCCGCGCAGGAATGATCTGACTGGTCTTTGGGGCCTTTGGCAGACCAGAGGCCGAGGTTGCGAGAGACTTTGCGGATAATATAGGAGTCGTGAGATTAACTGATGGACGGCTGAGAGCCGCGGGGTCGATGTCGGGCATGGTGATACGGGGCCCCGGGGGGAGATTCGGGGAATCAGCGATGTTGTCGCGTGCGGCAGGGGAGCGCGGCGCGACGCGGAAAAAGACTCATGAGTTGTGCGTAGAGAGTGGAGGGACGATGCGATAGTGATTCTGAAGTCAGCGCGATGGAAATGGCGTTGCGCTGCTAATGAGCTGATGACGAATGTTTCGCGGTTGACGTAAGGGAAGGGTACGAAGTATCGAGTGTCGTCGAAATTTTGGCGAGATGCTGGAGAGCACTGGAGTCTGGAGAGCGCCGCGCGTGGGGGACGGGAACCTGGAATCCTGGAGGTGTCGGGTCGTTTACCTGAGAAGACGCTGTAATTTAGGGGGGTTCTAGCACTAGACCGCCTGCGCGCTCTCTCCAGGGCTCCCTGGGCCCCGTGGCCCTCCACGCCGCTGCCGCATCCCCTCATCGCGTCTGGCGCGCGTGTAGAGAGCCCAGTTCAAGACTCCCGTCGCGAACGTAAATCCCCGCCGCCTGTTGCGACCTCGAGCCTCATCTCGAACCTCGAACCTCGAACCCTGAGAGATTGCGCCCAGCTTACACTTGGTGCATTTGCTTTACCTGCTGTACCTCATACCAAACCCTCCTCGGCAGATATCCTGCGACTACGACGTCGCTTGCCACAATGCAGCCATGGCTCCCGACCGCATCACAAACGCCATCGACAGCTTGATAGCCCACTTGGTCCCCAGCGACGCCAACGAGGACGAGGACGTGGCACAGGAACGGCATGACACCTGCTTTGAGCTTGTCAAGACCATTCTAGACAGGTCACATTCTCCCTCCATATGCGCCCTCGCTTTGCGCCTCGCTAACTCCCCCGCGCAGCCCATCTTCTCCCGCTATTTCCTCCGACGTCAACCATGCCTCCGATCTCATAAAGCGCAAGCTCATCCAGAGCAATCCCAGCCAGGCCTTACGATTCTCGAACCTCTACTCTAGACTACTCTCGCTCCCAGTCCTTGAACACAAATGGGCTATCCTCTACCTGCTCTACCAACTCGCCGACTCTCCGGACCCCAATGAGCCTCTTCCCTTGAGCCCTGTGAGGCCGTCAGCGCCCAACTACCGAGATGCTGTTAACCGAGACACCATCAAGCGCCATGGTCGGGAGCGTTCACTAAATAAGCCGACGAAATTCGAGGAGGAGCAGTTCCAAGATGCCTTTCAGCCCGAGGGTTTACAGAAGCTACCCAAGGAGACGAGGCAGGCTGACCAAGCTGCAAAATCACACCCTGAAGTCCCGAGGAGGGACGTCTCTCTGAAATCAACTCTTCTTGCCGACAACTTCTCCGAGATCGATCCTGCCGAAACTGTCATCCTTCGAGATTTACCCTTCACTCTCCAAGGGCTTTCCTCGACCACATTTCCATTTGCGAAGCACGATACCCTGAAACTACCTCCTACTCTCCCTTTGCCCCTCATATCGCTACTCCATACTTTAGCAGAACCCTCTCTGTTATATCGGGGTCTCGATGCGTTCTGCAAGTCGCCTGCCAAGGGCCTTCTCGGGCAGAGCTTACGAGCCGCTGTCGGCGGTGAGCTACGTTCATACCTGAGTTTGATCGCCACGCTCGAGGGCCAAATACGGAGGGCATTAGCTTCGCTGGACGAGGATGCACCACGAGCAGGAATTGGGAAAGCCGGAGTGACGTTGAAGAGATGTGTGGTTTGGACGCGAGAAGCAACAATGGGGCTAAGACTTATGAGCCTCATTGCAGAAGAGTCGGAAAAGAAGAAGGGAGGGCAGCTCATCTCCTTGATACACAGCTTCTCCTCATCCCATGGAGACCCAACAGTGGCTGCCTTCGCAGAGCGGTTACTAGGGAGCTTCACGCAGCCGTTTTACAACATCTTACGTCATTGGATATACGACGGTGAACTTTCGGATCCCTACCAAGAGTTCTTCGTCAGGGAAAAGGCCCCTAGCAAGGACCGATCCAAGGGAAAGGGGTCTGGGAATGTGTGGGAGGACAAGTACGAGATCTCCAAAGACATGATACCCAGCATCGTCACGCAGGATTTCGCGCAGAAAGTGTTCCTAATCGGGAAGTCGCTGAACTTCATCCGGCACAGCTGCGCCGACTCACTGTGGGTGGAAGACTACTCCAAAGCGGCATCCAAGGAGCTGCGGTATGGCGACACGGAGACACTCGAGGCGTGGATCGACGAGGCTTACAAGACGACCATGAAGCGTCTCATTGACCTGATGGCCAACAAGTTCCACCTGTTCGAGCATCTCCAAGGCTTGAAGAACTATATCCTCCTCGGCCAAGGAGACTTCATTGCTCTATTGATGGAGTCCTTAGCTGCCAATCTTGACCGTCCTGCTGGGGCTCAGTACAGACACACGCTCACGGCGCAACTGGAGCATGCGATTCGGGGGTCAAATGCACAGTACGACTCCCCAGAGGTGCTACGACGGCTGGATGCGAGAATGCTCCAACTATCCCATGGCGATATCGGCTGGGACTGCTTCACACTCGAATACAAAATCGACGCGCCCGTCGACGTGGTCGTGACAGAGTGGGGCAACAGGCAGTATCTCAAAGTCTTCAACTTCCTCTGGCGCATCAAGCGTGTCGAGTTCGCCCTCCTAACGACATGGAGGAAGTGCATGACCGGGGCGCGTGGCGTGCTCCAGAACTCGGACCCTGGGGTCGCCCAGACGTGGAAATCGACGCGCGGAGTCCTCGCAGAGATGATTCACTTCGTGGGCCAGCTGCAATACTACATCCTCTTCGAGGTCATCGAGTCCTCATGGGGGGAACTCCAGAAACGTATCCAGAAGGAAGATTGTACGCTGGACGACCTCATCAAGGCGCACACACGCTATCTCAACGACATCACCCACAAGGGCCTGCTCGGGGCGAAGCGACGTCTCAACGCCCCCGCCGACGAAGACGATCGCACGTCCTACATGGCGCAGCTTGGCGAGATCCTGCGTTTCATGCTCAGCTACCGCGACTCGGTCGACGGGCTCTACAGCTGGAGCGTATCCGACTTCACGCGCCGGCAGGAGGCGGACGTGCGGAGCACCACGCGCCACGACGACGACGGGTACCTGCCGACGGACAACGTGGCGTCCGAGTTCCCCGTGCTGCAGGACCGCCTCCGCCAGCTCGGCTCGTCGTTTAGGACGCGGCTGCAGATCTTGCTCGGCGATCTGGCATACCAGCCTGACGTGGACATGCGCTTCCTGGGCGTGGCCATGAACTTCAACGACGTGTACCAGCCGGCGCGGCGCAAGACCAAGGCTGCCCCGCCGACGGCCGGCTCTGCGGCGAACACTTCCAAGGCGTGATGAGGGCGATGAGAAAGAAGCCAGGCGTGGCCTGTCGGATAACTTGTGTATGTGTAGGCCGCCGATGAAGGCCGTGTCGATGGGGTGCCTGCACGTGAGTCGTGGTTAGGTCTGGGTTCTGGCGCAGCTTAGGTTCGATGACGATATGATTGAATGATTTGATCTTGCTGCTGGTTCGGTGAAGTGTCCCGTTGATTGTAGACACGCAAGCCACATTCTCATGATCTACAGCTACTGTACGTTCTCACAAGGGATAACACCGTGTCTCACACTTCGGCGCATTAAAGATCCCGACATTCAGGGGAGTATGGCGAGCTATCTGAGCCCACAGCTACAGTATGTGCGTCTGGGCCCATGGCCGTAACTCCCTCCATATAACCCGTAGATTATGACTGCATGCGTCGAACAGGGAACCATGTTCGACCCTTCCTTTCGGTGGGGGCACGGATGTCTTATCAAGTCCTTGGTTTGTGGGGTAAGGAGGCAAGGAGAAGACAGCAGTCTGTATTCGTACGAGCGGGAGAGACAGCGGGCATTTCTTACGTGGGGCGATGGGGGTCTGCGGGAGCGGACGCGTGGCATCGGATCCATGTTTGATCTGGGGATTTCGGATGTGGAGGTGGGAGGTATGATATCGAGATGTACGTGCTGTGCAGTTTTACGGTGGTTTGGAGTTGTCTTCTTACACAACGGGTATTACTAGAAGGTAAACATATCGTGTTAAAAAACACATAAGAGATACATGCCTAGTCATAAGCGGCATATCCCATGGATAATGACCAATATCAGTTTATATAGGTGCTTCAATGCCGCTGGCGTTGTCGAATAAAAGTACGTCTGTTGAGTACATGTGTATTTGCCTAGTGGAGAGAACGACACGCATGCCCCAAAAAGGCCGGGAACACACACGACTCTACTTAATACAGTTCATAAAAGCTACACCTCAACGGATGAATGCTGAAACTCCCAACGGAGACTCTTCCACTCCGAATAGACAATGGGTGATCTGGCATGCCCCGAAAGCCCAGGCACCTCGTTGTCGACACAGGTGCAGCGTCGCGGGTTGTCGGCTGTGTGACCCCCAATCTCCAACCGCGCACGCCTGTTGTCCAGGACAGGCCCACGATGGAACGTGTCAGCCGCTCCTTTCGCGCGGTCAGCCCCCTTGGCTATCATCGCCGTCTCTTCTTTACAAGCTACAGTGCTTTACGAATACAATAGAATGCTGTAGCCTGGCGGGATCGGAAGCCCGACGCCGATGCGATCCCTGTCCTGGCTGGACTACCCCTCGCTCAGCCCGTGCGTGCTGAGGTGCTAATATCGATATGTTGCGGATTTCGAGGCGACTGCCTACAATGAAGACACTGTTCGTTACTACTACTCATATTATCGTTGATAGGAAATGGTTGAGCCATGTGTAAGTAGGACCTGAGCGTCCGCGTTCATACATGTACAGTGTGTTGCGCGTACCCCTATTCATAGCAGTACGACTCGCTGTACTGGAAGTGTATTCATTTCATGATGTATACATGTAATTGTTCGAACATGTAATACAGGCCTGCACGGGGACGCATCGTGAACCCAGAGACACACGACCACCCCCTTTGAATAGTTCAGCTCAACTCGGCACATTTCAACCTGGCACAGCTAGAAACCTGCAGAGAGCCAATAACTATGAACCCCCGAGCTCGTCAAACAATATCCTCCCCCTCCAACAGGAAAGCAATCCACGGATCCATCCGGTCCGGTCCCCGGGGGAAACAGCTGGCTGAGGCCCTCGATTGCCCCGATTA
>JAANBC010000704.1:0-12239 GCA_014621405.1 Stylonectria norvegica | reverse complement strand
CGTCGCGTTGGCGGGCACCTGGGCCGCGATGTCGGCGAGGAGCGCTGCGGCGCGGTCTTCGATCGAGCTCGACGGCGGGACTGTCGCGGTGATGACGGTGCAGCCTTGTGCGGTCAGGGCTTCTTTGATGCCGTGCCAATAGTGAATCTTGGGGAGGTAGGCGGCGATGCTGAGCTCGGCGAAGCCAAGGAGGCCGTGGGCGAGGACGATGGCATGCTTGGGTGTCGCTGTTGTGGTGTTAGTCCGTTACGCATACAGCTCTTCTTTGGAAAGCGAAAGTCACCATAAGTTTCCCGTATCGACGCATAGTCATCGGAGATCTCCCTCCCCAGATTCTTTAGGCGCGAATCCTCATCGTGTCGCAAAGACCGGCTGGTCGTCAAGCCGCGAGCGCATGCCGGGCTTTGCCATTGTGATCGAAGGAGCAAGCTGTTTCTCGCCGGCTTCGCAATGGCAGACAAGGGCGCTCTCCATCGTACGGGCCATCTACGCATCGCTTCGGACTGATGCTGTTGGGGACGGCGAGTCGTCCAGAAGGAATTTTCGGAGAGCCTCGATCTCGGCGTGTGTTTGTGGAGGGCGACTGGTGACGTCACGGCGATGGAACTTGGTGTCGCTGGTTTCTGGGCCAAATAAGGCCAACGGCCACTAATGCTCGTCATGGGAGGGTGCAGCTGCCGTCGTATGCTGCATGGGACAGTTCACACAGACATGATTCTTGGGGTTTTGTCTGAATATTTCATGACGGGTTGCCAAGCTTTATAGTATTAACTGTCATAGCAAAGTCGTCGGGATCTAATTATTAGTGCGTTTGAGAGTCATATGAATAGTAGTGATCGCAGTACTTACAGGGATATCTGTAGAAGATTCACTGCTTACATCGGGGAAGATGCAGAGTTCCCAAATAGTAATACTTGCCGCGGAACTTGTTATAATGCCCTGGGCACAGAACTTCTCACGGTTTTCATCACGTATCGGTATCATTAAGTGTCTAAGAGGAGTATTCAACTTCATCATCATCATCATCACAGCTAGCAAATTTCGCAATTCGAATTCGTAGCCTCGTTCTTTCTGTCTTTCCGTCTTTCTGGCAACTTCAATATTCTCAAAGGTGAGATGCTTCAACAGCCCAGGGTATTTCAAAGAGCGGTGTTGGTAGTCGGGTCTGGAAGTGTGATTCCTTGCATCACATCTGTATCCGGGTAATATTAATATAATGTACTGTTTGGTATGACCATTTGAGCCTCTATCAACTTTTGACTCATTGCCCAATGCTGGCACCCTTTAGACACAAGATAGGCCGTCATTGTCGTCACGCATGAGTACGCAAGAAAACAAAACAACAAAACCATGAACTCCAGTGGCTCAGCTCTTCTCCGGCATTTGACTGGGCGCGTTCTCGTTCGTCACTCCACTGTAAGCCGGCCGCTCTTGCATCCCATCAAATGGCCCGGCCAGATTTTCAGCAACAGCCTCGTCGTAACTTGGAGGCGCATCGTCGTACGCGGGAGCATCTTGCCCAGCTTGAAGCTGAGGTGGATACAGAGGATCGTAAGCAGGTGTCGGGACGTTTTGCTGTTGATGTTGATTCTGATTAACAGGCCGGCGCGCGGCGCTTGTTGGAACTGTTGTTGCGTTGGTGAAGGAACCGAGGCGCCGGCTTGGGAAGGGTTTCTGGGAGGGAGACGCGGAGGCACGGCGATGGTAGCGCGACCAGGGCGACCCGACCTAGCGGCTTCGAGGAGTTCAGGGGGAGGCGTGATGCCCGAGTAAACTTCGAGCTTCCCAAAGTGCAGGGAGAGATAGATGGTTTGTGGATGGCTGAAAGGATCCTTTGCAAGTAGTCCTGCCTTGGGCTTTCCCCAGGCTAGACCTAGCTTGATCTCCAACTCATATCTCCGGGACAAGTTGCAAGTGTCAAAAGACGGCGCGACAGTGTTTGGCAACGTGCTATTCTTCCAGATCTCGTCAGGAACCACCAGTTCGTTACCTACCTTATCTTCAGGGGAGGAGGTTAACGGGATGCTGAGATTAGCCCCTGACGTAACGACCCAGCGGTTGACCTTCTTGTTGTATATTGTCTGTGCCCGGACTTCTGTGTAACCGATCAAGTCCATCTGGAAAGAGACCAAGTAAACCTGTTCAGGGTTGTTGACAAGTTTCTTGGCTATCAGACGGAGAGGAATCGGTTGGTTGCAAGTGAGGACGCTGGGGAAGGGTAGTCGCGCCGACATCTCGATCGATGGAGCCGGGACAATATCAGCGATTAATGGGCTCTTGGAATCAGCCTCAATTTCAACCTTGGGTTCCTCTCCCGGCACTGTCTTCCTGGTGAAGAACGAACTACGTTTCTTCTCTGGTCGCGGAGAGCGTGGGCGGAATGTGAAGGGTCGACGGGCAAAGGCCTCTTGCGCAGTCTTCTTTGCTCGAGGTGGCTCGATGGGCAGAAATTTGAGGCCAATCTGATACCGCCAGTTCTCTTTGAGGAATCCTGGGCGTTGGATGGTAACTTTGATGTAGTAACGAATCTCAGCCTCCATAGGATAACCGGTCAGAGATGGCGGTAAGGTTCGGGTAACATGCTTGAGGGCCAGCTGCTTGCTCCCATCCATGACCCTCACGCCGCCAATACCGAAGAGCCCTCCGCCGCCAAAGCCGCCCACGCCGGCGACGCCGCCGATCTGGGCCATGGCCGTATTGTTGCTGCAGGCGTTGTTGATGGGCAGCTTGAACTTGAAGGGGAATTCATGTTCGCCGGCCTGAAGCGGATAGGCGCCATACGGGTTGGAAGAGCTGGCGTAGTACTCATCGGGGAAGACTTGCTGTAGCTTGTACAAGATCTTGTGGTTCTCACTAACAATGCTGCCCGGCGGACCTGGGGGCGGTCGCGGACCCGGCTCCGATTCGTAGGAGACTCTGGGAACCTGCAGCGCCGTTACCGACTCGCCCTCGAGCTTGACGACGATGCTGCCGACCTGCTCCGCGCGGTTGAGGCCAAGGACGATACGGCCGCTGATGAAGTCGAGATTGGTGTAGAACTCGGGCTGATTATTCAGCGCTATGCGGACTGACATGATGGGCGACGAGATGGTAGTCCAACGAGAGGCATGAGGCGATAGAGCCGGCAGCTTTAAGGGGTGAGAAGGCGATGTTATTCCAGGCTCGGGCCTCTCATTCAGCGGTCCGGAGTGCTGATATAACCTGACATCAGCTTCTGTGTCGTGAGATTTGCTTCGCCGATGAGCTACGCGTTCGCGAATCCGTACGGTAGAGCTGGTCGGCGAGATAGCGTGTGTTGCGTCACCTCCCGCGGCTCAGCCTCGAGCCAAGCCTCGCGGGGGAAGAGGTTTTGCTGGTGAGGCGTCGCGTGGCGTCATGACGAGCGGTGTGGCTGGTGGTTGAGGCTTGTGCTGCTACGGGAGTCCGGAGGGTAGGTGGCCGATTTTTGGTAGGAACCCGCAACTGAACACTGACAGCTGTGGATGAGCTCCTTCCTACCTATTCGTTGGGTAATTAGACGCTGAGACGCTGTCCAGGACGCTGGGACGCTTGACGCGAGAAGGAAGGTCCCATTGCGATAGCGACTGGCAGTTGCAAGGTGTGATACCGCGCGGATATAGGAATCTAAGTCGCCAAAACAGTAATATCGTCCATGGACCCATGGATCTCCAGGTATCTTCATCGCTTCTTCTTTTCCACTTTGCACCCATGGAGGCACGGAGGCATGGAGACTTGGAGGCATGGAGCATGGGGCAATCCCTCCATGATCCCCCCATGATTCCTCCATAATCCCTCCATGCCCTTCCTTCTGCACGGAACTTTTTACGCTGGCCTCCTCGGCTGGAAACCATACAGCTCGACAGACCCTTGCTGCAAAAGCTGGTGGCTCCGTCCTCAAGGATCCATGCGGCGTGCCGTGCACTATCCGCCGTGCATCTTGCAGAACCTCAGACGAGGCGTTGGTGATGAACACTCACCTCGTGGCAGCGCGACAACAACACGACCTGCTCGATCAAGCATCGCCCCAGCATGGCCCGAATAACCCCTCCACCCTCTCCACTCCGGCCGACAGGACAGAGCCAACACGATTCGGCAGTGGAGATTCTGGACAGCTTTGCAGAGCTCAGGCACGAGACGGACGAGACCGGGTCGGCATTAAGACGCTGCCAGGGCATCATGGGCCGACATCTATGCTCCTCCGCTCCCGGATCCGCTGTCTACCCGTTCCGCTCCCCACATGCTTGAAGCTTGAACTGTGTTGCTGAACCAACTGCATAACAAGCCCCGGCTTCAACCTCTGAACCTCGTCCAACTTTCCAGCTCAGGCGGTGGCACTCGAGAGCGTCACAGGCACGCGCCTATCAGGACCCGGACAATGGCGCAAGTCAAGCCTGCGTCAAGTCGAGGGCGCCTAGCTCATGTCGTGCAATGGCAACTCCCGCCGCCAAGTCGTATCGTCGACGGGACCACTAAAACCACTTTGTAGATCCTGGCTGGCCCCCAACACTTGGGGGGAACGACGTGAAGGGCATCATCAGGTGGCCCCGTTGAACCAACCGCACCATCTTCTGCGGCCGCGACCAGCCTCGGGGCCACCCTCGCGGCCATCGTCCCGCATTCAGGCAGCACAAGGATGCTGGTCAATATGGATCCTCCAGCAGAGTCACCTCCTTGATTGGCAGTCGTGGCTCCCATCTCCGCCAAAACGCCTCCACAGATTGCTCTCTGCAGACAAGAGATTACTGTTCCGCCTGTCTACCGATGCTGGCTAAATTCCCGTCGCGTCCTGCCGACGGTTGCTTGCCATCCTGCAGTCGATCCCTCCACGATGACTGGTCACATACTAGCAAACCACACTCGATCCTCGGTCGAGCTAGGATCTTGGGATAAACGTCGTCTCCCTCTGTTGTCGCGATCGTAACCCCCGCCCATTGCCCACGTAGGCGATTGTAATTTGCTTCAAGTTACTTGGATCGTGCTTGTCGGCTCTGATACTGGGCTGATCGAGGTTACCATTTGGTTGGACGGTGGCTCTCCGGACCTATGTGCTTCCCGAATCTCCGACCTCAGCCCTATGCTTTGGGTCATAGCCTAGGCTTCTGGCCCCTCCGAAGACGTTTTCACGGGCTTCATATCATGCATGGGGACACACCGGGGCACAGCTTTCGAATGCGTTACACTGCATCGATGATCCTTCCCACTGTGGCCGCACCCCTCAGGCCCCGTGTCTTGCATTAGCAAGCTTGTGTTCGTAAAATGGCCTTGACCGTCTTCTGCCTGATTATATGTAAAAGACCGCGGCAGCCTTCTCCATTTCTCTCTCACTCTCTACCTCGAATGCCTAGTTAAACATGACAATGTCCTTGTCGTCGCCCGCCGACTAATCACGATGGCAGGACCGTGCGGTTCAACTTGTCCAGTTGACGGTGGCTTTTACACCTACGACCCAAGCCTAGGAGGAAATGGAGTTCTACTTGCAGTCTTCGCCCTTCTTGTGCCTGTCGTCCTTTATATGGGGTACCGATTCCGAACGCCCTTGTTCTCAGCCACATTAACGACCGGTATCTTGTTCGAAGTGTTGGGGTTTATCGGAAGAGTTCTACAGCATGGGTCACTGGACAACGAAGCATATTTCTTCCTCTCGTTGCTAGGAACCGTTCTAGGGCCGACCTTTATCGCTACGGCTGTGTTTCTCATTTTGCCACACGTTCTCAGTATTTACGGAGTGAGATACTCCCCGGTCCCACCACTCGCGGCTGGGCTCGTCTTGTACAGTGTTCTCGCGGCTGCTCTGATCCTTGAGCTCGTCGGAGTCATCTTTGCTGCCTATGCCTTCAGTGGCGTAAGTGTAGGTTCTTCTAAAGAGTACAAGTTTTGTTTCCCTGACTGATTATACTTGAAGAGAAACACCGGAGCAAAGATTGCAGCTGGCGGCCTAGGGGTCCAGGTCGCGGCGATATTGGCCTTTAGTGGACTACACCTTCGATTCACCTTGGGAATGGTTTTACGCGAAAGACAGGATCTTGATGCAAGGCACTCTAGGACATACTCGTCACCTCAATTCAAGAAGCTTCTCATTGGTTTGTATGCACTTATATGGAAGCTGTGTACTTAATTACTAACGAACAACCTCAGCGATCGAAGCGGCCGCCGCTATCCTTTTCGTCCACTCCGTCTATCGACTTATCGAACTTGCAGGGGGCGTTTCGGGTGAACTCTTCCAAACCGAAGCAGCTTTCATGGTTGTTGTGGGCGCCTTTCCTCTCGTTGTGTGCATCCTTGTTACCATACTCCACCCTGGCGAGGCCCTGGGAGTTGCTTGGGCCCAAACATCACCACGAGGCATCAAGCGCCGCAGCCCGCCATGCCCGATCGGCCCACCGGGGCACGCAATACACCATCGGTACGATCCCGAGATTCGGAAGCAGCCTTCGCCGACCTCGCAGAGACTACTAAGGCATTCCGTCGGGCCTCCCGAGGTTCCTACTGGTTCTCCTGGCCTACCCGCAAACCCGAAACCAGTTCCGAAGGCGTCGAGCCCGCACTCGCCTTTGTCACCTTCGGAATCGGTGAAAGCACAGGGTCATAAGATCAACAGTCGAGTGGAACGACAAAGCCAAGCACAGAAGAATCTGGTGGATAGTGAAGAGCTGTGGTGAGGGAAGCAGCCATGCTGTAGGGAAACTAAACATACTGTGAGGAAACCAAACAAGGGGCGAACGAGGTTGAAGCTGGGCTTACATGTTTTGAACTACGTATCCGAGCAGTTGAGCCTACTCTAGAGGAACACGACCCGCTGCTGGGAAGCCAAATTATGTTGCAATGGGGGATCCTTGGGAATCTTGGCGTTAGACGTCACTGTGTGCCAGTCAACATTTGTTCTCGTATATAATTACTTGTGCTGCCTAATCAACGTTCCGCATGTTTAGAGGCATACCTTTGGATGCTAGCGTTCGAGAAGCAATGCACCAAATTCAGCTACTCACCTAGGTGCTTTGATGCTATCAAACTCATACCTGTAGCGTTCTTTTTGAGTAGTAGTATCTAATATTAGATGGTGCTATCTAATGATTGAAGTTCTGTCGAGGGTATAACTGCTGTACATAATGGAAATTTCAAAATCTTGGCCTCCTCCTAATCTTGAGCGGGTGACGCGGTACCCAGTCGTTTTTATACGAAAATACACTGAAGCCGATGGAAGTCTGAGAAGATTAAACCGCATCCCACGTCGTCTTCATGTCGTGTCGATCTCTGGGAATCACACCCTCCTCGATCTGCACCTCGACGTCTGTTCGCATCCTGATTCCGGAATGGCTGTCGATGTCCCCCATGGCGACAATGTCGGTCGTCGAGTCGCCGCCGGTGACGACCACGTCTCTCTGGTGATCGTGCGCACTGCTGTGCTTGTGGTAGCCGCTGGCGCCCGGCCAGTCGCGACTCCGCGATGTCGGGTATGTTTCCGGGTGCGTCGTCTTCTTGTTTGTACTCTCGAGGCGACTGCGAAACCCGAGCTGATACGAGACCAGACGGAGGAGTGGTTGGAGAGCAGGGAAGGATCCGCACCAGAGACCAACGTGGACTTCGAGGTCCGTCCAAGGGGCAACCTTGACCATCTTGTATGTGCTGAGAGACGAGTTAGTGCCTAGACTTGGATACGGCGGGAAAAAAGGACGGGATAGACGAACGTGTTGATGGCGAAGTTGGTGGTGACAATCATGCCGAACCGCACGACACCCGTAATGATGACGAAGAGGCCGACGCAGAAGACGAGCATAACCTTGAATGCCTGGGCGCCAGACTTCATCTTACTGCGGATAACCCAGACCGGAAGAGCGAACAGGGCGATGTCGGCGCAAATGCCTACGATGGCATGCGTCCACATCATGTAAGCCTCCTTGGACTTGTCCAAGCATTTGCGGTTAGGATTACCAGCATTGAAAAGGTCACTATGTAGGCATGTTAGTTCCGTCAGGGTCGACGAGGCGCAGACTTGAGTGCTCATACAGTATTGGCTTGCACTCGGTCAGGAGGAAGAAGAAGGATGCGAGAGTAATGGCGGTAATGAAGAAGCCTACTACCCAGACGCAGCGCATGTAGATGCCTGTGTTAATGTTAGTGACGCCACGCATTTGCGGTGTCAAGTACTAACGGTCTCTGCTTAGACGCGGGAGGAATGCAAGAATCGATAGTCGTACGAAGCCGGCACCGAGGAAGTAGATCAGCTGGGCGACAGGAAGTAACTGCGCCGCGCCACACGTTAGCTACCTCTTTACACTGACAGAGAGTTCGTGAGCCTTGTTAAGGTGGTAGTGCATACTGAGAAGAAGGCATTGAGCTGTGGGCCAGAGAGCGTGCGCATCTGCTGTCCCGCGCCATTGTGAACGTTCTGAATCTCGAGGCACGACAAGGCGACGGCGAGGCCCTACAGATTCCAGACTGTCAGTTGTGCCGACCTGAGACATTGTCTTCGAGGAAGTCCACCCACGTATGAGACTGCGGCCAGGGCATCGTCTAGACCCAGAGCCTTAACCATAACCCCGCGGACGTAGAATCGGATTGCGACAATGAGTGTTGTGATGACAAGCATGGCGACGTTGACGTTGAAGATGATGTACCCTTTCGAAGGGCCTGATGCGTCGGTGTCGGCCATGGTGATCGATGTGTCGTCCCTATTATCCGACGGATCTCAAAGATACCTCACGGGCTGGACGCAAAGAACCCTCCAAAAGCCGGGGAAGATTTGAGGCAGGGAGAAGACGAAAAAGAAAACCCAACGACAGCAGCGGGTAGCATCTCTTGGTTTGGGGGAATCTGCACGTTATTATGGGGTTATGCAAGTGGGAGTTGACGAGCTGCTTTCAGTCCGGGACGCTGACGGCGTGCTTGTTTCGGACCCGTTCCTGTGGTGAGGGCGCCGTCTAGACGACTGAGACAATGTAGTCTAGCCGAACGTCCGTTTCTAGAAACCAAGATTGGGAGATTTGGATGGTATGCTCGACGCCTTGGTGTGAAAGTCTGTCTCTTCAAAGGGCACCACGCAGCGCTGGCCTCCACGAAACGAACGCCGAGACGTTTGGCGTTGCTGGGAGGGTGAGACCTGAGAGATCCGGCACGGCGGTAGAGATGCCATGGAGCGACCTTAGTTGAATCTTACAGTTTCCGCTTGTTCCCAAGAGGGCCGGGACGAGGCTAGTTTGGGTAGTTCTTTGGTGAGATATTGGCGATGGGTGCTAGGGGAAGAGGCACATCTACGCCGGGACGGCGTGGACGCTATCGTAGTGTGGCAGACGTGACAGGCTTCATATTGGGGCATGGGTCGGGGAAGTGAGAAGATGCATTAGGGTGAGCTGGGGCTGACTTTTGGGTGGAGGCGGCGCGAGAGAGACTGATGCAATGGACCATATTTTTGTCCTATTCTGGAAAGGGTATGTGGTAGCATTGTCATACTTTGATGAGCGTTGACTCGTGTATCAGATAGTGATACTTTGGCTATGTTTCCAATTTGAGTTTGGATTTCTTCCAAGGCCTGGAACGAACATACGCAAGCAAGGCTACATAACACAGGCTCCCATCTAGATATACTAACAAAGAACTCCGACTCAAGTCATGCCGGTGCTGATCATGGCAATAAGAACGGCAATAGAGGTAGTTCAAAGCGGGGATAACGGCGATTCGTGCCGAATACCGCCAAGTACTCTAGTTCACAAGTGATGCTATATCGAGCACCAAAGAAGATGATGCTAGCAGTTCAACTATGGTACATGTACTATTAGTGCCTGATGTAGCCGTAAAAGTGACATCGCGCAGAGCACAAGAGGCACACCAAACGAAGGCACTTCTGCAGGGGAACCGGGCCGAGGATGCCTAGGCCAGCGGGAGTGTGATAGAGCTTGGGGACTGAGCGCCATGTGGAGAGAAGGATTGGTATCGACGTAATCATCGACTCGTTCCTGGCATCACCGGGCTTCCGTGCTAAGCTAGCTAGTCGAGATGGAAGAAGTCCATTGTCTCACTACCATGAGCTCTCAGTGGAGGCTGAATCATCGACACTGGTAGCAGGCACATATCAAACATTGGTCATAGAAGAATGGCGATGATCAATGGTCACAGTCAGGTCTCTTCCACTCATATATACCAACTGCCATATTCGTGATCAAGAACCTAGATATATCATATACCACACCATGTACGTCGTCACTCGGAGATTTCGACAAATCCATCGATCCAGCGATCAACCAGCCAGGGGGGGTATATATCTCATCTCAGGGCTACCATGGGCTAATCGAGACTACTGTATGTAACCTCGATCAGGACTCAAGGGAACACAAGTTCCGCGCCTATTCACGCTACGATCTGACCGGGTAGAGTACCATCACGGATCCTTTGGCTAGGCTTGGGGTTCCGTCGTTGCTAATGTCGAACAATTCAAGCAACGAGTTCATATCCTTGCTTCTCCTGCTTCCATGTGCGTGTTGGGTCTACTCCTTCACTAGAAACAAATATTGGCGCAGGGCAGCCAGGACTAGTGCTGATCGGCATCAGGCCATCTCGACATAAGCGTCCTCACGTGCAAGGTAGTGTAAGGCATTCGATGCTGGTCTCGAAGGTATCTGTGAGGCCACCTGAGACAGAACCGTCTCACTCCCCTCGGAGTTCATGGGACGCCATGGGAGGGACGAATTGTTTCCATCGATCGTCGACGCCCGAGATCTTGAGATCAGCTGGCGATTCCCGTCCAGGATGCGAGATCCGGGGCTCCACGCGAGTGTCACTGGGCTGCGGATGATGAAGATCATACGGAAGACCAAAGCTACACTTGTTTCAAAATATTTTTCCTACGCAAAATCTACTATGGCCACCCCCAGCTGTAAGGGCCGGGTAATAGCTCTTCCGGCCTGGAACGCCGCCGCACAGGCTATAGCTAATATTTCCCTTGTTAATCCCTTGCAACTATTAAATCTCTTCTTCTTTATAATAATATTAACAGGTCTATATACCCCCTTTTTAAAGGCTATTTTGCGCTAGTTTGCAAGCTATATAGTCCTACTATTTAGAGCCTTTTCCCCTGCTAATTTCATCCTTATATAAGAACTATATCTATATATTAATTTTTACTATATTATTTATATGCTTATATTACTAGTTTATCGCATACTAATAAGCTTATAATAGAGCCTTTGCGCTATAGTTATATACTACTCTACTTATAAACTACTATAATTTATAGAACCCCCCCTATTTATACTAGAATAGCCAGATATTTCTAATTTATCTTTACTATTTAATAGGTTTAACTATTAGTTCGGTGATAAAGATCCCTATATAGCTATATCTAAGGCATCTCCTATACTTATATAACTATTAGATATACTTACTAATAAATAGGCTTTAATTCCTACTAAGATATATTTTATTAATTACTCTATAGCTACTAATATAAGCTTATTACTATAGCTTATAATAGCTTCTAAAGTAGAAAAGGCAGGTGCAAGCTATAAAACTGCCTATATAGCTAAGAAAGCATCTATATTAATATTAAAGCTAAAACTTAATAATTTAGGTGTAAGTATATTAGAGAATAAAAGTACTACTATAAAGCCACCTAAGAAACCTACCCCTTTAAAGTTACTTAAATAACTTTCTTCTTAAGGAAATATAACTAATAAGTTATTTCTTATACCTTATAAATCGCCTATTATAGCTAAAGAGGACCTTACTCTAGCGCAGAAAGGGGCTTATATAAAGATAATAAATATTATAGCTAAGAAGGAATAAGAAGAGAAATATACTAAGGCTCTTTAATTTTATAAGATTTTAAAGAAGGCAGCTAATAATAAAGATATAGCTTACCTAAAAGCATATATAGAGAAGAAAGCAGCTGATAAAGCAGCTGAGGCCTATAAATATAACTAGCTTAGTTATATACTTACCTATTCTATTGCTCTTATTTTTATTATAAAGGCAGGACCTATTATTTTACTAAGTACCCTTAAGTAGCAGATATATACTCTTAAAACTAACCCTATAAAGCTTTAGCCTAATAATAAAGCTATACTTAGTAATATAAACTAGGGGAATTTGCATATATTAATTACTATAATTACTTTAAAGCTATTACCTAAGGAACTTAATACTATACTTAAGGAATTAAAAGCTAGTTAGAATATAGAATGCAATGCGCCTATTAATTCTAAGAATAATAGTGCTATAGGCCTATTTTATAAGAAGGCTAAGGCAGA
>JAANBC010000703.1:0-12270 GCA_014621405.1 Stylonectria norvegica | reverse complement strand
CAATGCCGGACAGTCAGCAGTACCCCCCCTTCTGCTTCGCAACGGTAAGGTAAAGGTCGGAGCCGAGCCGTTAGGAAACGTTGCGACAGTAACACGGCCCTATTAGCGAGGCCAGTTGCGAGATAATGCCAGATTTAACATCCCAGATTCAAAGTGGTAAGCAAGGCAGCACAGCGTTGCCACGTCACTAGTGGTGGATTCCTATCGCCCTAGGCGTGCTTCCTAGATGTCGGCGATGGACTATGACCACCTGGGGTTTAGAACGAGAAGCGAAAGTGGTGATCATTTGACCCGTTTCTAAATTTACCGTCGTGCATATTTTGCCTTGTCCGGCCGAGTTATGCCCCTCTCTTGGCCGAATGGTCGGTGCTCTCATCCGCGATGTCGTATCGCGGAATGAGTCAACTGAACGGCGGGGAGTGAGGTCGCCCTGGGGGCTTAGAGGGCTGCTTGTCAGCCGCGAGCAGGGGAGAGCTCGCTTGTGAGATCGACAGTGTAAGCCCAGGGCAGGGTTATGGACCGCTGCGGCACAGGTACGTAGCTGTTCCGCGAGGGCGGATACGATATGCCAGCCTTGCGTCTGGCAGCTGGTACATGTACATGTAGATGACCAGCCGGGGAACTCTTTGGCTTGCGGTCGTGGAACTAGTTTGGCCGAGATGACGATGCGCTTGCAAGTTGGGGCTAATGGGCACTCCAAACATGCCGCCCACCAGCCTAAGCGTGGATGCCCTGCCGAGGCTCAATGCCAAGACCGGAACATAAAAGGGGTCTGCGGGCTTCGTATCTGGCGTGTAGTTGCTCGGTACACATCCGTAATAAGGCAAACTAGACTGTCGAGTTCTGCGTCGTGCTTGTTCCCCCCACGGCCCAGACCGGAATCCAGGAACAATGATTTGGCGGGGAGTGGGTTATGGAGATGAAAGCGAGAGAAGGAGGGAGATTGTGGGTGCAAGACAGACTGGCGAAATTGCCTTCTTGGTTGCGTGCTCCGGAGTTGAATAATTTAGCACGACTGATGATCAAGGGTGGAGGAGTAGCGAAGGGTGACACATTGTGTCGGTGAAGTTGTGGATCAGGATCAGAGAGCCCACGAGTGATTGAAACTTGTGCGAGGCCACGCACTGGCTCGCGCTCGTCCGGATGATGTTACGGCTCGCACTGACGATAGAGACTCTGGTGAGAGGTTGAGACCGTAAGAAGGTGTTCTAGTTGTCAGTCGGTGCGTTTGTGTTGGTAGAAAAGAAGGTAGTAGCAGTTTTGGTGGAGTTGGTGGAGTTGATGAAGGATGCGGGATGGAGACGCGGATGGAGATTTGGGTTCGAAGATGCGGTTTCGGGATGGCAATGGGGGTTGGAAATTGGGAAGGAGCCTCCTCAGCCCTGGATGCTTCGATGGGGAGCCAGTAATGACCACAGTACAGTATATCCATGAATACTGTACTTTGTACTCGTAAATTGACGTCTTCCATCTATTATATTTCCGGTGGAGGGGGAGGTTCCTAAGGACATCCTTGACCGGCCTTCGCTCGAATCAAAGGTCCTCGAAAGCGATAATAATAACCCAGGACTCGGAAGTGTGGTGATAGACTCGAACTCTGGTTGCACGTGGCCAACCAGGTAACGCGTGGCCAACCGGGTTATCTTATCTCCTTAGCCTTGAAACCGGAATTTTCAGACCTCTCTTCGTTTCTTTTTGGTTCTTTTGCTTTTTCTGCCGATTAAAACCGTTGAGCTTCATCAAACCGTGTCAGTCTGAGGTCATTGCTTGGGCAGCCTCCCAGGCTAAGGGGCCTTCTTAGGACTTCTAAGGCTAGATAGTCGGTAGGATAGGCCTGGGCTCGGCGGCGTTGACGGGCTACGGCGTTGTCCACAGCACCGAAGCTGCTAAGCCTAAGGTAAGGACCCCCTTGGCTTCCATTGAGACTCGCTTTTCGAGACGTCTTCCAGGTTCTAATAAGTGCGGCTGAAGATGGAGAGGCATCTTCGGTACCTCGGTGGGCTGCCGACTTCAAGCGTCACAACAGGTACCCAGAGATGCCATGCTGGAGAGCTGGACGATGCGCAAGTCCTCGAGCACGTCTGGTGCTGATGTAAGGGCCGCTGCACCCTGTAAGGGGGGGTGGCGACAGTGGATAAGCAGGGCACTTCACTTGGATGGCACTGGCAGCGAGAGTGAGCTTGTGAGCTTGTGAGTACGTACATATGTACAGTAAGGTATCCCTGCTTCTCATCCTCACATCTCGCTGGATCCCTGTCGTGGGGTGCGCTGGGCACATGGCGAGGTACCGGTACGTGCAATGTTTCGGACGCGGCGGTCGTCATTTGGCTGGCCCCTGGTCGTGGAATTGTTCTTTTTCTGTGCCTGTCCGCTCGGCCTTGGACTGTCCTGGCCTCGCTTCCTCTCACAAGTGACAAGGTTGGCTCCGCCGCTCCGCTACCCGTACGAAGTCCCTAGGCCTCGTTGCATCTAGTTTCTGGCTCTGAAGTTGGGCTCGGTCCTTGGCGTGACCGGAAGGAAAAAAAAWTATACTTTTTCTCTTTTCTTCTCTCTATCTCTACGACGCCCGCTTGTGGTCATGATGCTGCTTGGGGCTTGTAGCTCGTAACTCGTGGGTAGGTCGTGGGTAGCTTGGCCCAGCTTGGAGCTCCGTATGCACGGCACAGTATTGCTACTACGTATTCGTAGTTGGTACTTTTGCTCTTTGGTGTAGCTCAGCCGCTCATCTGGACTCGCACCTAACGCTCACCTTGCAGGCCCGTCGGCAGTTCCATCCACAACGCACGGAGTGCTCGGCGAAATGGTTAGCACGTATGACTTGATTGCGTTTACCATGTATCTTCTGGCTTGGCGAGTGAGTACTTATTGATGCCTTGGGAGGGGTGAATGAGGCAGCAGCGATAATTACTAGTACTGTGTAGACTATGCAGTGTGCCTGGACAGAAGTTCATCATCTTGGCGACATTGAGACGTCCGCCTAGACGGGATAATCGGTGCTAGAGAGGGAGGTGACGAGGCACAGGCAGAGTTGTTACACGCTTTAGAGATGAAGACGCTCTGATGAATAGGACTTTCGCAACGGACTCCACTTCCCGGGCACCAGCTCGTTGGCTCGTCCCGCCCGGCAACTCGCCCGCAATGCCGCTACTGGAAGCTCGTGAAAGGTCCCCAAAAGGTCCCAAAAGGAGGCCAGCAAGGAGAGACCGAGACCGAGAGAGAGAGGATTGGGACTTGGGACTTGGGGCTTTCCAGGGAGAAGCCTCTGCACTTGCTCTGCACTTGCACTGCACTTGTAATAGGTTTGATATTTTTAAGCGGCTTATAATTAGCGGCTCGTCAGTTTTGCGATATTGCAGCATTACTCGACTCATCGTCAGCTCTACTCGACACGACGTCAACAAGCGTCTTGTTCTTTTCTTCTCGCAAGGGCAGGGCTTCCTAAGCATCCAATCCTTCGTCTTCGTTCCCACCCTCTCCGACGTTTCCAATGTTCTTCCTGAAGACTCTGGTACGTACCGAAACCGAAACTCTCCGCTCCACTCCCGTCGCCCTCTCCCCTCTCTCTCTCCTCTCCCCTTTGCCATCCATGATCCTACTTCTCCATTCTCCATTCCCCATCCAATGCCATGGATCACGACGCATCCCCTCTCATTAGCCCCCCTCCCATCCCAAATCCCACATGGAATCCACCCACGCCCCCCCCACTCCGTCGCCTCTCCCTTGGTAGGTTCTGGCTCTGGCTCTGGCTCTGGCTCTCTGGCTTGTGGCAGTTTGTTTGGTGCCGCTGTTGCCTCTCTGGCCCGCCCCTTCCAGGGCCCAGGCACCCTGTGTTGAATCGATCCGGGTGCCGCTGTGCCCTGTGGACGGGTTCGTTCGCCTCGCCCTTGGCTTCGCCCTCGTCTTCGCCCTCGCTCGACTCCTCCCTTCAAGTTTTTCTCCGTCTTTTCGTGCTCCCACACCCCCGGGCTCACCGCGATGATGCTGAGAGTACAGGTACCTCTGCTCTCTGCCGCTGTGCCCTGGCATCCATCTGGTGTGTCTCTGCCGCTGCTTTGTCTCGCGCCAGTCGGTGTGCTGGTGTCTGATGTCGATATCAAAACAAATACGTTGTATCAATTAACCTAATCCTACCTACTCACAGACTTACACTCGTTCCATCATCCATCATCACACTCCCCTTGGCCTGCTCCCTCGCACATCACACCCCCCGCTGTCCCAATCCCCAGTCCGAGTTCTCTATAAGTCCCGTGAAGTTCCCAGTGCTGTCCAATGCCCCCGTCCCCGGCTCCATATTCTCCCCAGTCGCCGCTCGCTCGCACTGCTACCTCACTTGCTCCTAGACTCCAAGACTCTTCCTAGCCTTCCATCCATCACCCGTCACCCGTCGACCCCCCCGGCCCTTGATCCCTTGTCCCTTGTTCCCCCCTGTCCCCTTGTCTCTGATGCCCCTGTCCCCTGTCCCTTGGCCCAAGGCCCACGCCCTCTGCGCTGCGCGGCCACTGCAGCACCGCTGCACATACGCTGTGCTTGCTGGTGCTTGCTGGTGCTTGCTGGTGCTGGTGCCGCTGCTCCTCTCCATCCTTCTCGTCCTTCTGCTGTTCCTGCTGCTCCTCCTCCCGACTGCCCGATTGATACCTTGGGCGACACCACTACTAGAGCAGCGTTGGCAGCGCTCGTGTACCCGTACCCGTGCTTGTCCGTCCGTATTCTGCGTCTGCGTCTGCGTCTGCGTCTTGTCTCGTCTCGTCTGGATCGCTCCTCCAAATAAAGAAGCCTCTTGTTGGCCTGGCTTAGATCCCGCCATAATCTCCCGGCCTCGACTTGCACCACCCCCGTCCCCAGCTCAAAGCCAGCCTGCCAGCCCAGCCCAGCCCAGCTCGTCTGCGTACCTAATAAAGTCCAGTACAACACCTTGGGCCCTTCGTCAAGGTACGTACCGCACCCTCCAGCTCTTTTCACATAAGACTCCCAACTTTCCTCTCTCCTCACCAAGGTTGAAATTGGCTTTTTCACCTAGCGACTGTTTCCACTACCGTCTCTACTACCCAAACTCCCCTCTCTTTGCCATCCCACTCCCACACCATCATATCTCTCCCCACCACCCACCGCGACCGCTGCTCTGAGGTGCCGCTACTGCCAGCACTACCAGTACCGGTACCACTACCACTACCACTACCACGGCCACTTACCATCACCACCATTCACTGTTACTGTTCCGCTGCGCTCACTACCACTTCCACTATTACCTCCACCACCAAACTACCAACAACCTAACCTCCCTCCTACTTGCTCTTCCTCTTCTCCTTCTCACCGTCACCAACCAGACTCAGCCAAAAATCTCCAAACACCATTCTCCGCACCCAATTGCTCGCCATCAACATATCCTCCGTCGCATCCAACACCCGCCGAAACTTTCACCAACACCGCATCCGCATTGGGTGACTCAGCGTCTCTCGAGTCATCCATCCGTCGTTGCTCTCGCTCTCAGAGGCCTGTTCGTCAACTGCGGCTCTGCGCTTCTGCCAAAACCCACTGCACGCGCTTCCCGCTGCGCCGGCTCTAACCACCACGCACCCTCCCGAGACCATCGCGGAAAAAAAGTAAAGGCAGTCGAAAAGAGAAAGGAACCTGGCGAACTCGCAGAAGCCGCTATTTCAGCTCCATCCCACCAATTGCGCGCTTGCTGGCCAACGCGACCAAGATCCGGATCCCTCGACGGGCGCCTCTACACCTTCACCTTCACATTCACTCCCTGGTAGTCAGGCTGCGACTCTGCACGTCTCTGCCCTGTCTTCGCCTTGCGCTGCGCTGTGCTGCAGTCGTCCGCTTCACTCGTCCACGGGCCCAGTTCTCGAGCTACTCCAACGACACTCCAATTGCTGCCTCACCACCCAAAGCAGCCACCTGCATATTTCACCACCATCTGCCAGCTCACCACTCTCTCTTCCTGCGGGCTTACACCTGTCGGCGCATCAGATCTGCCTCGAGCGCACCGCGTTTGCGTACTACCTACCTCTGACGACTTCTTGGTTTGCCGCGCCTCGATCTTCGCCGCGGCCCACTCGACTTCTCCTCGTGCTGCATGCCTCGCTGCACCTGCGTCGATACCTTCGTCCTCCGTCCACACCCTGTTTCTGGAACCCTTCGCCTTCGGCTGCACCCCAGCTTCACGCCAGGTGCTTCACGAGAGATCGGCCCTTGCAACGTCTCCCCCGCAAACTAGTCTCTCTCACTGACACAGACCCTCCCACCATGGCTCCTAAAGCTGCCTGAGTTTCTTATATATGTCGACGCAACCTCAAATGCGCTCTGGTTCGCCCCTGCAATGCGCACGCCACCCAAATACAGCCATGTCTCCCAACTCAGATTACGATCAGAACCATACTTCACCACTGCTGCCCCCCTTGGACGCGGATATGTCCTCCCTTCCGACCCAACTACTGCGCTCTCGCCCTAGCCAGGTCCAAACGACTTTCCGCTCTCACAGCAACTCTACCACTACAGTTCCGGTCTCAGCCATCAGCGCTTCTTCAGTCGCCTCCAACTCACTGCAAGGCTCGCCCATCATGTCTCCCGAGACCGCCGTTCTTACCACCAATTCCTCAGTACAGGCCTCGCCCGAGCCTATACGCGGCCGAGAGGAGGATCAATGTCCCCCCAACTTCCAGCTACCCGAGTCTATCTTATCTCGCAGGACGAGCACGAATTCAACGGGCCAGAGCTTGATGAGCGGCACGAGCGCCATGTCCGAGGTTGTGAACAAGGGCAACCTGATCCGTCGCCTATCTAACCGCGCTCAGCGGTTTGCCAGCAGGAGAAGACAATCATCAGCAGCTCCCAACAGTCGCGATGGTAGCGTCGGGCCTAGCATCCTGCGACGCCGTAGTGATAGCAATACCACCGCACCACTCGAGTATGCGGCGCTGACCGACACCGATGAGGAAGTTGAAGGATCTCCAGACGACGCTGCTTCGCTGGTAGGTGGTGACGTTCCGCTGCAAATATCGTCCGGCAATAGCACTACCGGCTCAATTAACGGGAGCATCAACGCCATGGCCGGGCCCGTGTATCCAGCCCAGCTCCGCACAGGCGTTCCCATGCTCAAGATCTCGAAGAAAACCCGCCCCAAGCCGATACAACTCCAATACCACACAGAATCAAATAAACTCACCTGGGAAAAGACGCGTCCCCAAAAGTCTTTACATGTTGATGAGATTAAGGATATTCGAACAGGATCCGACGTCACGCAATATTGCCTCGATTTCGGATATCCCGAAACAGACGCCTCCAGGTGGCTCACCATCATCTACGCGGATCCGGATAGGTCTAGGACGAAATGGATGCATCTCATCACGGACAGTGAAGAGGGGACAAAATTATGGTCCAGCTTCCTGAGCGCCATGTTGCAGTACCGACAGGAAGTCATGACTTCGTTGATGACGTTCAACGATCGGGCTATCGCGCAATACTGGCAAAACGAAATGTCAAAGCATGCACCCGAAGAGGAAGAGCTGGATATTGTGGGCGTGAAACGGGTCTGCCAGAACCTCCACATCTACAGCTCTCAATCTACTCTCGAGGCGCATTTTTACCGGTGTGACGCAAGACGACGAGAGAAGCTTAACTTTACCGAGTTCAAGGAGTTTGTGCGCCGTACGAAGCAAAGGATAGACGTTCAACGAATCATCCGAAGCATCGCGGTCAACCCCGAAATCGGTCTCACCAAGGCCGAGTTTCTGGCATTCCTGCGTGACGTGCAGGGCGAGAACATCACTTCGAACCCAGCTACATGGGATCAGCTTTTCGTCCACTTCAGTCGCGAGCACAGAGCCGATGATGCAGAAGCCGCCGAGATTACTCAAGGCAACAAGATCATGTCGGAAGCCGCCTTTGTTGCGTTCTTAGCGTCGGAGCACAATGGCCCTGTCGGAAAGGCACCCCAAGAGTACATCCTCAACCGCCCTATGAACGAGTACTTCATTTCCAGCTCTCACAACACATATTTGCTCGGCCGACAAGTCGCCGGCCAGTCAAGTGTGGAGGGCTACATTACCGCATTATCTAATGGGTGTCGGTGTGTCGAGGTCGACTGCTGGGACGGGAGCTCCGGCCAGCCCGTCGTCAACCATGGTCGAACATTGACAACATCAATAAGCTTCAAGGAAGTCATGACGACTATCAATAAGTACGCCTTTTGCTCAACCCCTTTCCCGCTATGGATTTCACTCGAGGTTCACTGCAGCCCGGCACAGCAAGCCATCATGACGGAGATCATCAAGGAAGCTTTTGGTTCTCGCCTGTTGACGGAGCCATTGGAAGATGAGCCAGAGAAACTCCCGTCGCCCTCGGAGTTGATGGGTCGGATTCTCATTAAGGTCAAGAAGCCACAGCAGCCGCAGCCCAAGGAGGAACCCGTCAACACCACCGACTTCAGAGGCCGCAGACGCGGCAACAGCCTGAACTCCCCACTAGCCCGGCCCACCGTCCCTGACGGCGCTGCCTTGGCGCCTTCACAATCGCTACCGCAAAGCCCGATGCTTACCCCCAGCCACTCCTCACGGAGACTGGTTAGTAAGAGTCGCGTCAACACCATCACTGAAGGCGAGGTTCAAAGTTTGCTGAGCAGCAGCACGAGTGATACCGAGAGCAGCGGCGAGAAAACCACTCCCAAGAAGTCCTCCAATAAGACCGTCAAGGTTTTGGGAGACCTCGGTGTCTACTGCGCCGGCGTCAAGTTCTCCGGCTTTGACACGGCGGACGCCAAGCAGTACAATCATATCTTTTCTTTCATGGAGTCGAGCTTTGCGAAGCACTCTCGTATCAAGGAGGAGAAGATGGCTCTCGATATACACAACATGCGCTATATGATGCGGGTATATCCCGACCGAACGCGAATTACATCCAACAATTTCGATCCCCTTATTTATTGGCGTCGTGGGGTCCAGATGGCGGCACTGAACTGGCAGACTTTCGACTTGGGCATGCAACTCAATCGCGCTATGTTCGAAGGTGGTACCGACAGCTCTGGGTATGTCCTTAAGCCGCCGGAGCTTCGCGACATCCAAGTGCTCCCATACAACTCTGACATTGCAGAGGGAAAGAAGGAGCGTAGCGTTGTCAGCTTCAGCATTGATGTTATTTCCGCCCAACAATTGATGCGGCCGGCGAACCTTCCCGCCAACAGATCAATGGATCCCTATGTCGAGGTGGAAATCTTCCATGCCAACGACAAGCGCGACAAGAAGGAGGTTGACTCGAACCTGGCCCATGAGCCCGATTCGCCGCTCAAGGTCCAGACTGAAGTCATACGCGAAAACGGGTTTAACCCAATGTTCGGCAAACAGATGAAGTTCAAGGTCACCACCAAACACCCCGACCTCATCTTTGTTCGCTGGTCCGTCAAGCTATCTACTGACGGCGAAAGCTACAACGAACGACCAGCCGTGGCCACCTACACAGCCAAGCTCACCAACCTGAGGCAAGGATACCGCACTTTGCCCCTTTTAAACCATTCTGGTGACCAGTACCTCTTCTCCAAGCTGTTCTGCAAAATCAAAGTGGACTCCATCGACAAAACAATGATTGACGCACCTCGCCGAACCCAAGACGGCAGCAAGTTCAACCGTCTGGGTGGCAAAGTCTTCAGCCGCATCAACACGAGTCCCAAGAACACCATTGAGAAGGGCAGCGTGGAGAAGACGAGCTTTGACAGCTATCCGTAAGCTTGCGGCCTATTGTATCATATCCTTCTTCTGTGGACATATTTCTTTCGATGTTCTCCTTTCGGTCGCTGTTCCTTTGACTGGCGGCCGCTTCTTCTTCTTCACAACAGTAGCTCCCTGGACTTTGGAGCTACTTTTACCCACACCTGGTTCCACGATCCAAGACGATCCTGGCGCGACAAAACGCGGTGGGATTTTCAGGGACTTGTCTTCTTCCCATGGCTGGACCCTTTTTCCCCTTTCTTTCTGAACAGTCATTCTTGATAGTACTTGATGAGTACATCCACTTTTCTTTTGTTTCACAATGGCGCTCGAAAACCCCCTAAAGACGAAATGGAAGGATACCCCCCATGTGTGAAAACGGTGTTAAATGGTTTATTTACTTTGTTATTTGGGTTGCCGGGCAGGATAAAGGGAAGGAAGACGAAAAGGATCGCATGTGCCACACTCACCATGGCTGGAACTGTCGGGAATTATTAGCATTGCGGGCGGAACTGGAATCACGTACTATAGACTGGAACAAGGCAGGGAAATCACGGGGTTTCTGGAGGTTTTTATGTTATGATTGTTTACCCCTGCCACTGAAAGGGCCCAAACACAAGCAAAAAAGTCAAGTCACCTTGGGACACATTTGGATTTACTACTACTAGATCTTGGTGAAGGATCAGCACCAACGACGTCCTTCTTCTCGCGGACGACTACAAAGTGCAAGGGCGCTGGATCTTTTGGAGGATCGTCTGGCGAGCAAATTGGGACAATATTCGGAAAGCATGGTTATGGTGTTTTGAAGGACTCTACCGGTTATTTCTCTTTACATGTTGCATCCGATCTGGTGGAATCGGTGGATTGGGGGAACCTTGGGAGCGCTCTCTGTTTTTTCTTTTACTTGGCATCTCTCCCATGTTTGTTGCTCGAGGGATGGGGAGGTAGACAGCTTGCATGATAAACATACCGGTGGCTCGCGCTGCATACTCTTGGCTTGGCGGTAGGGATGAATGGGCAGATGGAATGGATCGTGGCTCTCTCTCTCTCTCTCTTTCTGATTATCTCTTGTTTTGGGACGGAAGACCGAGTAGGTCGAGGTTGAAGCTATGGCTATCGAGTAGCAAACCACCCAGCACTGGACTGGTGAGGAAATCAAACGAATCCAAATAACCATATCTCGCATTACGTGGCCTAGTGCCTGATGCTAGCTACCTGCTGTCAAGCGACGTCTATTTGTCAAACTGATCGACACTTCTCGTATCTCCATGGCTGATCATCAATCTTGATATATATCCTCGCAACTGATCTTCCCATCCTCGTATCTCCCCCCGTCCCATCACCATCTCCGCTCCGCTCCGCTCCGTTCTTCCGTCGTCTCTGTTTACGCAAATGCCACAGCCTGCCGCATATCTCCATATAGTAACCCCCCCCTCCCGTGACGATAATCGATCGACTACCCCCCCGCTCGGCCGTGGCGCGTGGTCACAACGTGGTGGGGGAGCGGACGGGCGGCGGGAATAACAGGGCGATCGACGGTTCGCGGGTGTGGGTTGGGTTGCCCTCGGGCTCTGGTGTGTGACACGGTTGGGAGTGGGATGTGCGGTTGTCTCGGGAGCGAGGCGAGGGTGTGTGGGAGGTGATGATGGCTGTCACATGAAGATTCAGGAGGGAGGCCTAGATGGAGTTTCGTTGTGCTGAGCGAAACATCTACGCCCACGTAGTGAAGCAACGTCGTTTGACTATACATACGCTCGGTACTATGTTCATAAAAATGTCTAGAACAACGCCTCTTCACAAGATCTGCGCTATAACAATCCCACACCCGAAGAAGCGAAGACGAAGACCGACACACTCATTACACCATGGCCTTCGGTCAGACACATTCACACACATACACATACCCCTCCCAGATTACCGTACACACGTGCCGTATATTCACAGTCCAAAAGAACCGGACAAGAACAAGAGAAACTCCCCAACCCATGCTCCGTCTATCCCAACGTCCCTTAGTCGCCACGCCCGCTACTTGTTGTGCAGGAAAGGAGAGCAGCCTGCTCAGTCAACACCCTCGTCCTGGAAGCGCGGACTGACTCCTCGTCCGAGACTGCTCTGCGAGCTGCCCTTGCGAACGAGCACACCGCTTGCGCCGCCGCGGCCCCAGCCGCCGTTGGTGACGACGTCCATGGCGCGGCGCTCGGCTTCCTCACGGGTTTCGACGCGTCCGTTTGCCGGGTTGAGCGGTTGTGTTTCTGCAGCGCCGTTGAAGTCGTCGGCCACGTCTTCGTCCTCGTCCAGGTCCGCCAGCTCGTCATCGAGAGTGCGTCCGCGGGGACTGAGCCGCCGCATGGGCACGTTCTGCGTCGCATCGGCGTAGAGATTCGGGTCGCGGCCGAGCACGCGATCGGCCTTGCTAGGGGTGCGGCCGCCGTTGCTGGCCGGAGGGCTGGGGAGAAAGTGACGGCCGGCGCCGTCGGCCGGGGCGGCGGGCACGGCGGGCGGAAGGTCGTCCGGAGAACCCCAGCCGGCGGTGATCTCGCGGGCGCGCTGCTGCTCGCGCTCACTG
>JAANBC010000702.1:0-12077 GCA_014621405.1 Stylonectria norvegica | reverse complement strand
TANNNNTNATNNAATNTCTTATCTATATANNAAATTNCAAGCTCTTTTAGGCTTAATCTATTTCTAGNAGNAATTATAGTAAACTATAGNTNCTATTAAATAGAGTGCTNGTTTTCCTTTTTAATACTATTTAACTCTTTAGTTAGNNTAAAGAAAATAGNAATATAAGCCTNTTTACNGCCTTTAGGTGCTGTCTAGAATTCNAAATANNTGCTATAATACTTAAGTTNTANTATTAATATAACCTANTGCTTTTTCTCTATAGTATCNTTAAATATAATAATATTTAGGTATATATAGGCTNACTAAATATTATTNNAAATAGGNAATATATTCTCTAAAAATAATAAGACNNGCCTAATTTTACNAGCCTATAGCACTAAGAAAATATTAGTATTAAAATATATATTATTTTATAATTAAACTTANTATTAGNAGGGGCNNNATNCTTTAGAATCTTTACTAAGNACTTATAGTANTACTNNTAGGCATATCTTATANTAGNATCTATATTAGTTAGCTTNTATATTTAATATTTAATTCTTTAAGAATACTTANTAAAATAGTAATTCTTAAGCTCNTATATANTATAAGAAGCTAGCTATAANTTAGCTTAAGCCTTAATATTACTTATAACTAGTAGTATATANTANAATTNAAAGAGTTCTCNGCCCTATCTANTATAATAACCTTACTAAGTANTACTAAAATAACTATTAGTTATTATTAAAAAAAAGTTTAGAGGATTCTTATCTTAATATTTCTTTANTAGATTATTTAACNTAGNAAAGGTTCTATTACTTATAGNGTTTNCTANAGCTATAGTTAGTAANNTNAATAACTATAGNATNTATATTTAATNCCTAACCTTNTAAATCTTTAATAGATTCCTNGCCTTTATTAGCCTTATNCTNTNAATATTNGCTTATAATANANTATAATAAATATNTATTAGCGCCTCTNTTCTTAATAAAGAGAGGGGCTAGANTGCCTAATTCTAACCCCTCTTATATACCTACTAAGGGTGTTTTAGTTAGTTATATNCNAGGAAGNGTTCCNAGGCNACCTTTAAATTTCTATAAAATTNATTTATATAGAAAAAGTAAAAGATTAACTTATAGCTANTAAATAGTTAAANTAATATATATGACTTTTTTTTAAAATATATATTAAAATAAAGCTTGAATTTTACTGATTTTAATAGTACTTACCCTATAGTATAGGGTAGGCCNCTTAAATAGTTATTAGAGTTTATATTTATATCTTAANTAGTAAGATATAGAATAANTNGCTATTCTACTTACNCTATACTTAGTATTAAGGTATAGGGTAGGTGGCTATTATACTTACNCTNGACTAAGTGGTAGGGTATAGGGTAGGTGGCTATTATACTTACTCTGGANCTAGTAGTAAGGTATAGGGTAGGTATGCTTTACTTANCNTAGACTAAGTAGTAAGGTATAGNGTAGGTNGNTATTATACTTACNCTNGACCTAGTAGTAAGGTATAGGGTAGGTNTGCTTTACTTACTCTNGACTAAGTNGTAAGGTATAGGGTAGGTATNCTTTACTTACCCTANAATAAGTANTAGAGTATAGGGTAGGTAGCTATTATACTTANCNTANACTAAGTAATAAGATATAGNNTAGGTATGCTTTACTTACNCTAGACTAATTACTAAGGTATAGGGTNGGCTNATNTATAACCNACTCTATTTAAGAATNAAATATAAGATAAGTCNATTTTANANTTAATATAATTTTAATTAAGTTATAGGTTTTAAGCAGATATTTTATTTCTTAAAGTATTAGAAATACCTAGTTTACTTTCTTTAAGCAGCTTACTCCTAAATTACTTAAAAGGNAAGTATTAGAAGAGGTTAAATTAGAGTNCTAACCTTAGACTATTCCTCCCCTAAAGNAAAGGCTAGGTATATTAGTTANNAGATTTAATTAGGTTATNTANGGCTANTATATAGAGGTTATANTTAANAAGAGAAATATTTAATACTTCTCTCTAAGCCCTATTAATTTATCTTATATACTTTAGTTAATTAAGGAAATTAATTAANTTANTAACTCTTAGTANTAAATATTATATANCTTATTAAGTAACTATAGTTATATTACTAANTAAAGCCACCTAATAAGNATTTAGTANTATTTAATTAANTAGGGAATTTAATTAACNTANTAACTCTTACTATTAGGTATTATATATCTTACTTAGCTANTAANTTATATTATTAANTAGAACNACNTAATAAGCACCTAATAATATCTAACCNTCTAATTAATATCCNTTAAATATNNNNAATATTTATATAAANATTTAAACCTATAGTTANTAATAATAAGTATANTNCTCTATAGTATAGTNCTTAAACTACCTAACTNANNAGATTAATAAAAGAAAATATCCTTAGTAAAAGCTTTTANAGTAGGNAGTATTTAATTAATNTAAGAATTTNACCTCTAATAATTAAATACTTATNCCTNTAAATATCCCTATTATAAGTTAATTAATCCNGCCTAAACCCCCTAAACTATTATAAATACTNTNGTTTNAGGTTTACTATACTATNTTTATANTATCTTAGTATTATATATTATACTAAAGCATATAACCTATANCTACTAATAATAGGCATAGTGCTCTATAGTATAGTTCTANAACTACCTAANTTATAAGATTAATAAAAGAAAATATNCTTAGTAAAAGCTTTTATAGTAGGGAGTATTTAATTAATCTAAGAATTTNACCTCTAATAATTAAATACTTATGCCNNTAAATATCNCTCTTATAACNTAATTAATCTCNCNTAAACCCCCTNAACCTTTATAANTAATACTNNNNATTNANNTTTACTATNNTATCTTTTCTAATAACNCTNANTNNATACCTAAGCTATAAGTATAACTAGCTACTTATTATANTAATATAGCTATTACTAATAATACTATAGCATATCTACTATTNTAGTATTAGTAANTATAGNATAAGCTANTGCTNTCTTAGCTAAGTNAAATANAGAGCTAAAGACCTATCTAGCAGTAGCTAGCTATACTACTATAGCTATNNATCCCTNTATNGCTNAGTTGCNAGCAACCGGTTATAAGAGGGGGCGATATATACTATANTCTACCTGNAAGNGAGGCGACATANCCTATAAGCCTNTTTANGTNGTTATATANTATATATCTTAAAGATTANGTATATTATAATATCCCTTANGGNATACTAAAGCTATAGNTATAACTANCTACTTATTATACTAATATANCTCTTAATANTAATACTTTAGNATATNTANTATTATAGTATTAGTAACTATAGCATAAGNTAGTGCTATCTTAACTAAGTAAAATANAGAGCTAAANACCTATCTAGNANTANCTAGCTATANTACTATAGCTATNCATCCCTCTATTNNAGAGTTGCAGGTAANTANTTATAAGAGNGGGCNATATATANTATAGTCTGCNTAGAGGNNAGTATATATTATAANTATTAGNTATATTTAAGNGTAGNTATATAACTGACNTTTTAGTAAGTTATATNANACCCTCTTATATACCTANTAAGGGTGTTTTANTNACTTANATACNAGAATANGTTCCNNGGCNACCTTTNATTTTCNATAAAATTCATTTAGNTGCAAAAAGTAAAAGATTAACTTATAGCTATTAAANTATTAAACTAATATATATAACTTTTTTTTAAAGTAGGGGTTATTTTATANTCCTAAATAAGACNAATCTAATAGTATACTTCNTAACTTCTAAATCTGTCCCTAGAANNNAGCAGAGCCTATTAAAGTTAGGTTGCCTACCTACCTTATATCTTAAGTATTAGTATAGGGTAACTAGGTCAGACTACTATATAAGAGGTAAAAGGTAACTTCTTTAATTCTAATATAAATATAATATATCTAAGTATTAATTCTTTTTCTCCTAAGTTTATTTTTGCCTAGTTAATATATATATTAACTTAAACCTACCCTATAGCTCTAGCTCTAGGGTAAGTGATAGTTAGTATCTTTAGACAGCTATAATTTAGAAGATTCTTTANTATATTAATTTAGTTATAAATCTACTAAAATATAGACTTAGTCTATTTCTTTCTATCTAGTATTATTATTCACTTTTTAAATAATCNATCTTTAGCTTACCCTATAGTANTAGGTCTAGAGTAAGTATAGTANGAAAGTNTTAANATAACTATAATTCTATAAATTNTTCACTTTATTAATTTAGTTATAAATCTAGTAAAATATATACTTAGTCTATTTCCTTTTACNTAGTATTATTATTNACTTTTTAAATAACTTATCTTTAACTTACTTTATANAGGGAAATAAACTATATACTACCCTAGCTTAGATNNAATAGATTTTATCTAAAGAGATTNTCTTTTAGGAAGGCTTGGATTATATTAGATCTAATAGTTTAAGAAGGTCAGAGGTTAATTAGATAGATAGAAANGCAGAGAAAAATTAATATAATAAAGAGGCTGCTAATAAATTAAATAATCCTCTNTCTTTAAGACTAAAGAGTNATAATCTTTCTANTCTAACTAGACCTAGCAGTCTCTTTAAGTACTTAACCTATATAGGTCTATAGAAAATGCGAAAAATAATATAGGGAAAAAGAGGGCGCTTCTAATCCCTAATATATTACCTTATAGTACTAGTTCTAGAGTTAGTATCTTAAGAAAGTTTTAAGATAACTATAATTATAAAATCTATATACCTTATTAATTTAGTTATAAATCCTCTAAAATATATATATAGTCTATTTCTTTTTACCTAGCACTATTATTCACTTATTAAATAACCTATTATTAACTTACCCTATAGCACTAGTTCTAAAGTTAGTATAATAAGAAGGTTTTAAGATAACTATAATTCTAAAGTCTATATATATTATTAATTTAGTTATAAATCCTCTAAAATATATACTAAGTTTATTTCTTTCTATATAGNATTACTATTCACTTATTAACCAGTCTATTATTAACTTACNCTATAGCATTTACTCCAGAGTTAGTATANACNTAAAGTATTAAGATAACTATAATTCTAAAAACTATTNACCTTATTAATTCNGTTATAAATCTACTAAAATATATACTTAGTCTATTTCTTTCTACCTAGTATAATTAAACACTTATTAAANAGTCNATCTTTAACTTACCNTATAGTACTAGTTCNAGANTNAGTATTTTAATAAGGTTTTAAGATGACTATAATTCTAAATACTATTTACCTTATTAATTTAGTTATAAATCCTCTAAAATATATACTTAGTCTNTTTCTTTCTACCTAGCATTATTANNNACTTATTANNNAATCNATCTTNAACTTACCCTATAGTACTNGTTCCAGANTNAGTNTTTTNATAAGGTTTTAAGATNANTATAATTCTAAAAACTATTCACTTTATTAAATNAGTTATAAATCNTCTNAAATATATACTTAGTCTATTTCTTNCTACCTAGTATTATTANNNANNTATTAAANAATCNATNNTTANCTTACCCTATAGNACTNGTTCNAGAGTNAGTGTTTTTATANNGTTTTAAGATAANTATAATTCTAAAAACTATTCACTTTATTAAATCAGTTATAAATCCTCTAAAATATATACTTAGTCTGTTTCTTCCTACCTAGCATTATTATTCACTTAAACCCCAATCCCTCTTTAGCTTACCCTATAGTACTAGGTCCAGAGTTAGTGTTTTTATAAGGTTTTAAGATAACTATAATTCTTAAAACTATTTATCTTATTAATTTAATTATAAATCTAGTAAGAGATATACTTAGTTTATTTCATTCTCTCTAATATTACTATTCACTTCTTAAACAATCCATCTTAAACTTACCCTATAATACTAGTTCTAAAGTTAGTATAATATAAAGGTTTTAAGATAACTATAATTCTAAAAACTATTCACTTTATTAAATTAGTTATAAATCCTCTTAAATATATACTTAGTCTATTTCTTTCTACCTAGCATTATTATTCACGTATTAAAGAATCTATCTTTAGCTTACCCTATAGTACTAGTTCTAGAGTCAGTGTTTTTATAGGGTTTTAAGATAACTATAATTCTAAAAACTGTTTACTTTATTTAATTAGTTATAAATATAGTAAGAGATATACCTAGTCTATTTCTTTCTACCTAATATTATTATTCACTTATTAAACAATTCATTATTAACTTACCCTATAGTACTAGTTCTAGAGTAGGTGTTTTAGGAAAGTGCTAAGATTACTTTAAATCTAAAAACTATTTACTTTCTTAATTTACTTATAAATCTACTAAAATATATACTTAGTCTATTTCTTCCTATATAGCATTATTATTTACTTATTAAGTAAACTATTCTTAACTTATTTAATAGTATTTACTCTAGGGTAGGTGTTTTAGGAAAGTGCTAAGATAACTATAGTTTAAAAGACTCTCTACTTTATTAATTCAGTTATAAATATAGTAAAATATATATAGAGGCCATTTCCTCCTATCTAGTATTATCACTTATAACTCTAATAATCTATTATTAACTTACCCTATAGTATTAATTCTAGAAAAGTGCTAAGATTACTATAGTTTAAAAATCTCTCTACTTTATTAATTTAGTTATAAATATACTAAAATATATATTTAGTATATTTCCCCCTATCTAGTATTGTTACTTACTTATTTAATAATCTATCTTTAACTTATCTTATAATATTAGTTATAGAGTAAGTTCTTTAGGAAAGTGCTAAGATAACTATAATTCTAAGCACTGTTAACTTTCTTAATTTTATTATAAATCTAGTAAAAGTTATACTTGGTCTATTTATTTATACTTAGTATTATTACTAAGTTATAAAAGAATCTGACTTTAACTTATTTTATATTACTAGTTTTAGAAAAGTACTAGGATTACTCTAGTATAAGAAACTCTCTTAGTTTATTAATTTAATTATAAATATACTAGAATATATATTTAATCTATTTCTTCCTACTTAGTATTATTACTTAGTTCTTATATAATTTAACTTTAACTTATCTTATAATACTAATTTTAGAAAGATGCTAAGATTACTATAGTTTAAAAAACTCTCTATTTTATTAATTAAATAAATAAAAGAAAGAATAAGTGCCTTTATTATATATTTTATTAAGTTAAAACTTAATTAAAAGCTAAAAATTATACTTAATAAGAAACTAATAATATAAGAATAAAAGGGCTTTTTAAGATTATATAAATATAATCTAAAAAATAATACTCTTTTTTTTACTTATATAACTATATTTAAAGGTTTTAATAAGGCTATATATAAAGAGGTATTCTTACTTATATTAGTTTAAATAGGAGTATTAAAGTTATATAATTAATATTATAATATATATAACTTAGTATAATATAAATCCTTTTTCTACTTAGTCTTATATCTTAGCCTAGACCCTTTTCTAGTTCCCTAATAATACAACTATTATTAATCCTACACTTTAATAAGGGGCCTTCTTTCTTTTTAACTTATGCGCTCGCATTCCCTGGCGCTGCCTTAGCCGCTAACCCATCTGATATCTTAACTTGAGATCGGGATCTGAGTTAATAGATTCGTCCTGCGAAGAGGCCCTGAGTAGGGATTTTGAACCGCGACCGGACAGAGGCGAACAATCTTCCAGTTGACTTTTATTGCAACTACCCCCGCCTTATGCCTCATATAGCTGGGTTCTAAGCGCTAGGCGAGAAGCAAAAGTGCTTATCTATAATCTTATTAGCATTATTCTCCTCGTCTTGCTTATATATCTCATAAAAACAATAGATCTGCTAGTGAACACGCGCTTATATTATTCTTTCTCCTGCTATAGCATAAGTTCCTCTCTACTTATTTCTATAATAAGAATAACTATAAGATTTATTAATATAAGACACAGATAGACAGAGGAAATAGCTTTATATTAATCTATGCAAGGCATTTATTAAGTAAAGAGGCGCATGTAAATATATAGTTAAGTGTCTAAAGATTAAGAAGCTACTTATGTCTTATATAGAATATAAGCTAGCTCTTTAATAGAATTTAGATTTTATAGCAGGTAAAATAAAGACTATATAATATATCTTTATATATTAGATATATAAGATAACTATAAATAGAAATTAAATAATACTAAAGATAACTATTAATAAGAAATAAATAATTAAAGATATAATAAATAAAAAAGTAATATACTAATTTATCTTAGTTTTATATCTTTAATATATATATTTATAATACTAAAGTAAATATAAGTTATAATTAATATATTAGAAATTAGAAATGCTCTCTTTTCTTATATTATTATTTATGTTTTTTATAGACTTATATAAATTAAGTACTTAAAAGAATTACTAAGTTTAGTTAGATTAGAAAGATTATTACTCTCTAATCTTAAAAATAGAGAATTATTTAATTTATTAATAGCCTATTTATTATATCTATTCTTCCCTGCCTTTTTATATATCTAATTAACCTCTAATCTTCTTAAATTATTAAATTCTATTTAATTCTAGCCTTCTTAAAAGATAATCTCTTTAAATAAACTCTATTATATCTAACCTAGGGTTAGTATATAGTTTATTCCTTCTATAAATTAAGCTTAATAATAAATAATCTATTAGCTTATTAATTATAAGAACTAAGTTAGACTCTTTACTAGCTATATAATAATATAAATAGCTTATTAAGATAGCTATTATCTTAGCCTTTAATAAGTCTTCTTTATAAATAACTATAAAAAATATAAAATATAAGCTTTCTTATTATATAAATATATTATAAAAAAATAAAGAATTAAAAATTCTTTTATTAATATATAATTCTTTTTATTAAAAATTAAAGATATTATATATATAATTAGAGCTATTTTTAGTAATTTCTTTTTTATTTTAGTTAAATTAAGCTATTATAAAGGCTTTAATTATATTATATATCTTAATAATAATAGCTAAATATAATAAATATATATTAAAATTAAAAGCTCTTATAGTTTTATAATATTAAGAACTACTTTATTATATTAGAATAAGCTTAATATAATAAAGAATTATATAAAGCTATTATAAGCTTTTTCTTTTCTTTATTATCTTATAAAAATAGCTATCTTTAGGCTTTAAGAATTAAATTAAAAGAAAGTATTAGTTCTTAATATAGTTTTAGTTAAGAATAAGTGTTTTATACTTATAAAGTTTTATAAATAAAAATATATAAGCTTTATATATTAATATTAATAATATTCAAAGACTATAATACTTTTAGGTTATATAAAGATTCTATATTATAGGTATTATAAGTAAAACTATTCTATAGCAGTTATAATAGCTTATAACTATATATAGCTAGTTTATATACTGCCCTTAGGGGGCTATAGCTATTATATTATATATACTTTAATAAGTAAGACCTTATAATTAAATAAGAATTTAACTACTTTCTCTTTCAGTTTATAATATATTTAATTTCAATTCTAGCTTTTAAACTCTAGCTTTACTTATTATATTAAGCCTTCTTTTTATTTAATAAAATATATTAAATCTATAAGAAACTCTTATATAAGCCTATTTATATTTATTTAATTAGAATTATAATATGTTTTAAAAGATTTAATAAAAAATATTAATCTTTTAAAAGAGATTTAAAATCTTTTTATTATATTTGCTTTTTGTTCTTTTTTCTTTAAAATAATAATATAATATATGTTTAATAAAAATATATGCTTAATTCTCTTATTTAATCACTTATTATTAAATTTAATAAACTATAACTTATAAATATATATTACTTAAGTATATAATATAATAATATGTTTTATTTTTTATAAGCTAAAGTAAAAAGCTTAACATATCTTAATATATACTATCTTTTTATTATTCTTATAAGTATTAATATTCTAATTAATAGATAAAAGGTTTACTATTTTTATAATAAGTAGATCTTTATATAGGTTTTTACTTAATTACATACTAGGCTTATCTTAGTTACTAATTATATAGTAACTAACTATATAATATAAAGTATTTACTTTAAGTTATAATATTAAAGAAAAGAGTATTAATAGTAGAATTCAAACCTATAGCCCTTTTATAAAAGTAGAGAGGCTAGTTAATAAATAACTAATCTGCTATATTAATATAGATTAATATTATAATAATATAGTAATTAGACTTATATTAAAAAGCTATATTAAAAGGGTTTAAAAGCGATATTTTAAACTATATATTAATAAACACTAAGTTAAAAGAATAACTTATATTTATATAAAGCTGAAAATAAGCTAAATATTTAAATAACTAATTTAAAAGATTTAAGACTATAATAATATATTATAAATTAATTATAATATAATTTAAAAAACTAAGTGTTAGAATTTGCTTTTAACTATTTATATAATATTATAAGTATAAGTATTATATTAAGCTTATATATATAACTTTATATCTTTTAAAACACTTATTAAGATAAAGCTTCAAATAGCTTAGTAATAAGATCTATTATTATTATATAAGATATTTATAATATTATAGGATACTAACTTAATTAATATAGCTGAATATTTTACTATCTTAGTATAATAGCTCTTATTATATATAAATTAGAATCTATCTTAAATATATTTTTAAAGTAATTTATAATTAATTTTATATTATTTAGCCTATTTTAAATAAGATAAGGGATTAAATTCTAATCTCTACTAATTTAACTTATTTTTTAAATAATAGTACTTTATTTAAGTATATTATTATAATTAAACTTTATATTTATAATCCTATTATTTTAGAGTATTTAAATACTAATACTATTAAAATTAAATATATTATTCTTATTATTAAATTAATTAAGAATAGTATTATAAAACCCTAGGATTCTATAAGTAAATATTTTAATTTAGTTATATTTTAAAATTAATTATCTCTTTAGATTTAATATAATCTTAAATAATACTTACCTTATAAATAATTATCTATAAGTCTATTTAAACTTCCCTGCCTTTATTATATATATCTTTATATAAGTAGAAAAGCTTATAATTTAGTCTTAAATAAATAAAATTATAACTTAGTTATTTTAGAATTACTTAATAATCTTTAGCTTTTAAGAGAATTATTAAGTAAGCTTAGTATAGAGTAGTAAGTAATAAGCTTTATACTTAAGAGTTAAAGAGCCTTTATTTAGAGTTCTTATATATAAGTAAATGCAATATATAAGCTAGAGTTAATAAAGACAGATTTTAAAGTAAGTTATTTAAAGTAATTTTAAATTAATTTTAAACTTATTTACTCTATTTAGGACCTTATTAGTATAATATAGTACTATATCTAATATATTAATTATATATTAGTACTATCTTAAGTATATAACTTTTTACTATATCTAAGAATATTTATATTATACTATAGATTAATTTAGGATATTTTAAATAATACCTTTACCCCTACTCTTAATAAGTGTTTTCTTATTATAAGTAATAAATAAAGAAAGAAAAACTATAGTAAGTATAATTAATATATTTTAATATAATTTCTAACTTTTCTTTTAGATATTTTATATAGTTATAGTCCAAATTCTATTAATTTAAGACTATATAATATAAAGTTTTACTTTTTTATATTAATTCTTATAAGTTAAGTTAAATTAGTTATTCTTATAAGTTATAAAATATATTAATACCTACTAATCCTACTAACTAAGACACTAATAGTAATTACTAATAATTTCTAGAAACTATTATAATTAATTTGCAAACTAGGAATAGCTATAAGTAATTCTTAATAAGCAGTTAATTAATTCTAAATTACTTGCTAACTAATTTTAGTCCCTTTCCTATTCTTACTAGTAGTTATTAACTTTTATATAAGATATAATACTTATATATTTTCTAAAGTATATAAAAGCTTTATTAATTATAATATATTATAAGTTATACTTATAAAGTATTATATATTATATTACTCTTTTAGATCTTCTTAACTCTTTATATTTATAGTATATTAAGAGTAAAAGAAAATGCTATTAATATAAGTAAATATATAACTCTATTTT
>JAANBC010000701.1:0-12509 GCA_014621405.1 Stylonectria norvegica | reverse complement strand
ATCGCATGGCGCGAGGGGGGCGTGTTGCATATTCGGGGGGGGCACGGCGGGGGTTATGGCTGGGAGATGGGGGTGGGAGTAGTGGTCACGGAGGAGAGGGCGCGGAATGAGGGTGTTGCGAAGGTATTGGCATTGAATAAAGTAGACTATGATGTAGATGGAGCTATTTTATCCCATCCTACCAAGTTTCAGAGCGTGAAAAGCTGTTTGCGACGTTGTGTTGATGAAAGTGTAGTTTCGGTAAAGGGGGGCTGTCTGGGGAGCGCGACGCGAAGAGGTCGAGGAGATGCCAAGGCTCGTAGCATCGCCGCATCGAATCGTAGAATCGGCAAAGTTATGTCGAAAGATAGAGCTCGTCGAGTAGGTGTTATTCGGGGGAGTTAGTTGTATTGCGAGAGGTGGTGCGGTCGTCGAGGTTGGCGTGTTGTATCAGGTAGTTGGGAGGCTTCGACGCCAATTTCTGCGCAGCTTTCGACGAGATGACGGAGGACCGCCGTCTAAGGAGAAGCTTCTGGGTTGTTGTAAGATGCCATTGCCAGGACGGGCTTTCCCTGGACATCGTCCCTAGCGAAACGGTGATCCCTTCCCTGGTGTCCAGCTCGTACCTCCTCCGAATGTCGATCCAGGTCGTCCAGCGACGCTTCCCGGAGTCGATGGGTCCGCAGCACCCTCTACGGGTAACGGAGGGGTTTCTGTCCTTTGGATGGCCTGATCGTCTTTACGAGGCGGCTTGAAGTTAACAGCCTGTCCCTCGCGGTAGATGTCGAACAGCCTCCTTTCGAGAATACCCGCGTCTTGATACTCCTGGAACTTTCTGTACAGCTTCAGAGCCATTCGTGAGTCTTCGATGGAGTCGTGGGTCTCTAGCTGAATGTCCTCATTGAGTAGGTACCATGCCAAGAACGCCAAAGACAGTTTTCGCAGGCGCGCCTGGAGAAAGAAGAGGTCGATGGTGTCGATGATCTGCGATTTGGGCACGTGGATATTGATGACTCGGAAATCCTGCTTGAGACCATGGCCGAGAAATTTACAGCCCAGGTTCAGGAGAATCCAGAGCTTCTTGTATGCGACCTTCAGGGACAACAAGCTGTGCTGCGATATCTGTGGGTCAAGATCCTCTCGAGTAATACCGGAATACGACGTCAGATAATCGACAATAGGCTCCCTGATAGCGATATAGTCGTCGATAAACGGAGTGCCTTCGTCGACGCCCTGCCCTCGCACAACGGACGCCCGAGCAAGTGCATATACTATTGGCCGAATTGTCTCTCGTTCGCCATCCGAATTCATCTCGATCTCCGGCTGCCGTACTGCAACAAACTCCGTATCGAGTGCTATAATCGTGCCTGGCCCCGGAGCTTCTGTGTCGGGGTCGAGGATCTGGTAAGTTCGGGACTCCAAGCTAGAGTTGTGACTACGAATTTGTGTCAGCACAACAATTTTCAAGCCAAGTTAGTATAGAGGGCTTACTTGAGGTCTTGGTACAGTAACGACGTATCGATGTTCTTCTGCCAGTCCGTGTCGATTTTATTGTTTGCCTCCTTTACCTGGTAGGTGAGCACAGTTGGTACTTTCCACGCTGCATTGAACGTGAGGGCTTCTTCTGTGCTAACAGGACGGACCAGGAAGTCGTTAAAGAGATGCCACTGGCTCCTAGATGGTGCTTCTGGCTCCGAATATGCGACTATCGGCTAGTAAATACAGGTCTGTGGGAGTAACTTCAGCAACTTACCATTGATCATAGAAACCAGGTGCGATTTCTGTGACTGGCCGTTCTCGATGTTGATTGCCATGCCAATTAACGAGTATACTGTGATGTTATGCATGCCTCTTTGGAGGTGAAGCTTCAGGTCTTCGCCCTCGTAGCAGAAGAATTGGCCTTGCTCAACTATGATGCCAATTTCTTCTGGAAGCCACCCAGGGGTTGACCAAAGCGACCGATGATCTTGGCTGGTGATTGCAGTATTGATCATCAGTACTGCCGGTACGTTATGGATGGTTTTCCTGGTCGCAAGTGTCTGGTATCGCTGACACCTACTGCACCACCCTTTAGATGTAGTCTCTCTTTCAACACTATTTTTCAAGACTTGGGAGAATGTGATGCGTTGCTGCTTCGTGTTTCGACTCGCAGTCTTCTATCAATAGATCAGCATACATGCTACAAAGTTTGTCAAAGTAGCACTAACACCTGACGAGTAGATTAACTCGTTGGCTAGCATCGAACCCGGCCGAGTATACTCGCCCCTGCAGTTCATACATGTTATGAGGCTCGTGGCTGAGGTCGACAGCATCTGGACGCTTTTAGTAAAGGGACATGAACGGTGGGTTTAACAATGGCACGAACCTGCTCCGTGGTCGAAGATCCCTGGTTCATGGCCTTATCGTCATAAACTATCTTGTCCAGGAAGAAACTGGTCAGACCCTGCAGCATGACACTGAGTGAAGAGCCCCGGGGGTCTTCTTCGAGAAGGCCATGCGAGGCGGCTAATTGTGTTAATGAACTTCTCCGTCTCAAGTCAAGACGTACGTACCTTGAGGATGATGACTGAGAGTTTTAAGCAAGTTGGTCGCTTGACAAATCGATCCATTGGCCTTCTTCAGCATATCGAACAAGAACCCGAGTTCACACAGGAAACACAACTCGGCGACGCAGGCAGTGGCAGCATGCTGAAGAGCAAGGTTCCGTATTACAGGTGTGAAGTGCATCACCTGCAACAGTGCGTTGGCGTAGGAGTTGGAGATATGAATCTCCAGACCAGAATGCCGAGTTTTGTTGTAAAACCTACCGTCATGTAAGTCTTCCGTATCATACAACGCAAAAATATTCAACATACCCGAAGTCGAAGTCGTCGACGCCGAACTTACTGTACCGGATCTCGACGTTGCGGTACATGACTGGAACCTCGGCTTTCTTGCTTTCGATTTCCATCTCCGCAATCGGGCTGACCAGCTCATCCACTCGATCGTGCGAGAACGAAGGAAGAGACTTGGCTGTTTCTCGTGCTTTCTCGCTGAGAAACTTGGGAGCTTTGAGACCAGAGTTGACGGACTTGTGAAGCTTTCTGGTGTCCTCGATCTGGTTTCGTTTCATTCCGCGAGTATTTGCACCATACATGCCAAAGTCGGTGGACCTCAGCCCTGCCAGGAACTTATCGTCAAACTTGACCGGAGGAGCACCGACGTCGTTGACAATCTCTGGCCAGGCCGAAGCAAGAATCTCCCGATAATAAGGTAAGCCAATGGAGTTGAGAGGCCTACAGCCGCTGATTAGTACTCGGAATATTGTGCAGAACACAGGCAACTCACGTATCAGGCGTCCACTCAATTGAAGGTAGCGGCTCTTCCGCTGTAGCGAACTCGATCGTAGTTGCAAGATCCACAAAGTGAAGCTTTGTAGGAGATCCCCAAAGGTGGATGAAGAACTCCGAATCCGCCAAAGCCATAGCCTCCCCGGATGGTGCTATCTCGAACATGTTCAGGTACGTTAAAACATTTGCCTGTCGTACATTGCTGGTGTTAGGGTTCATTAAATCGACAATATGGATCTGGCCAGTTTGAGAAACTACAATGCTTGTGGTCAACATCCGGGGATGCATCCGCGCGTATGCAGCACCAGCAGGAAACGGGATCGGAGGCATCGATGCCATAGTCTTGATGTCGAAAACGTTCAGGAACGGATCCAGCATATAATTCTGGCCCTGTCGCAGAGAATATCCGCAAGTCACAATGAAGTCGTGCTGTGTGTCCATGTCGTTGATCAAAGCTGAGTGCGCATTCCACGACTTTACAACTGCGAAACTGATAGGGTCTAGGAGATTAACCATGCCGGAGTTCGTTGCGGCGCATATATAGCGTCCGCGCTTCATTATTGTATAATGATGCGACGTGGGAACCTGGGAAAACACCGTTAACTATGTCCGTCGGCACGATGATGGGCTACGGACTGTTTTGATAACATCACCCTTATTGAGGTCAACAACGAGCATCACGTCTTGCAGTCCAGCAGCAATAATCTCCGAGGAACCCTTTGACGTGAAGCTCATACATCGTAAGTCCTTCATATCGTCGTTCCTGGTACAAGTCAGCTGCCGAGCGCCTTCAATGGCCGCGGATCGACTCATACTTTATGTGCCATATAGGAGGTCCCCTCCTCAGCGCCATATGAAGATCTTTCGACCCCAAAACCACCACGCCTTTTTCGTTGACAAGTATTTGGCGAACAGTGCCGTCGGCAGTCTGATGTGCTCTGAAGGAGGTATATCGCTGGAGCTCGGTGCCGTAGAAGGAAGTTACTCGGCCCTGGTATCGTTAGTACCGGAAACAAGGCGGCAGTTCGGTGGTATGTCATACAAAGTCGTTGCCCGTCCAGAGAAGCTCCTGCGTGGTGTCGAAGGTCATGGTGCTTACGGGGGTGGACAGCGCATGCACGCCTGGAGGCGGGAACGGTATACGGACGACCTGAGACGAGCAACATCGTCAGCAATACTTCCCACGAGACAGAGAGTTTCCCAGCGGCAAATTCGCGAGGCTTCAATGCGCGTCGGGGCGAGGGTTTGCGACGCGATCGTCGGGCGCAACCAGGAAGTGGGAGCGACATACCTCATCCCAATCCGCGTCCATTGTGGCAGACTGGACATTCTCCGAGGGATCATAACTCTGCGAAATTGACACAAGAGCTCCACCAGTCCCACGCGGGTTTAAAGGGTTCAGTCGGCCACCCAAAAGCAACGGCGAAAGAGAAGTATCACGTTCCAAGAGGTGGGTATGTTCGGCGGGAAGTCGGGGAACCTGAAGGGACGGAAGCTTAAATGTTTGGAGGGGCATTCGAGCTTGCGCTAGCCGACGTTCATCCGCTAACATCCTGTTGGCATCCATGTTTACTCAGGGATAGCAACGACGAGTGATGGGGGGTATGTATTGCGAAGATCTTGATACTTTGGTAGTCTAAGTTATTTACGTCGTAGCACGGTAGTTATATACTGAAAAAGCCGTATGCGTAGGGCAATGGGAAGGTTGTTGGCGGTGGCTTTGAGTTTACCGCATGGGTGGAGTATGAGGCCAAAGGGCACAGCGCTCCGAGGGTCTTTGAAGAAATCTAACGTTGATGTAATTCACGTTTATCGCCGCGTCTAGTTTATGCAGGCTCTAGTATATACCACAATCCCAATCAAGCCCCAAATAATGTTCCCGAAACGCCTGATCTAATGATGCCGCTGTGCAGGTCAGGGGACGTGTGCGAAATTCCAAGTGGAGACTGAGTTGCAGTCCAGTATTCCCGTTTACACTGGTGGTGCTGTCAAACGAGTAATGACAACAATAAGAGCGTCAAAGGTTGTTACATGCGGCTTTAAAGCATGGAAGCCATAGCCGCGGGTGTGAGTTTTGAGTGTAGCGATGTGTTTGTTCCGCGGCACTGTTGTGGAGACTTCGAGTCTCAGACTTGGGTAGAAGGAGGCCCTGGGGAAGGGCAAAGGGCAGCTTTGACGCAATTCGACAAGGCAACTGGCGGCGATTACCATCTCTTGTTGTGTTGTCGTATGGGCAGCGGGTGTATGTTAGTGCGGACGCGGTAGAAGATTCGAGTTCCTTCGTCGTCCAGGTTGAGAAGTGAGCAGTTCTGAAGCTCCACCTAGAGAAGTCGCGCTCTCTTCAAGACACCGCTCATGCCTTCTGCTGAGACATGGCTCCAATGCGGAAGTAAATTTGCTGAGCGACGCCAAACTCTGATGTTGGACAAGATTTGACTCGATAAGGGCACCTCCGCTGTTTCCCTAGGTCATGAGATCTGGTAAATTGTGAAATTGACGGGATAGGCTTCACTGGCGAACCCAGGAAGCTTGGCGACGGGCTCGCCAGTAGGTTCGATCTGGACCTTCCACCTTGTTCTGGTCAATGAGCCAATCTCGTCCCATAACCGTTGAAAACTGGCCTGGTCGTGAAGATATGCGGACCGATGACTCGTCCTGCCCTGTCCCGGATGGTCGGTTCCAACTTGACGACCGTAAATTAAGGCGTTCCTTATCCCGGGTTTCAAAAATTCTACCAGCCGCTTCCCAATGTAAAGCTGCTGAATCCAGTTGAACAGATGGAAGAAACTGCCAGCATGGATGATGGTGACCTTGCCGCGAAGCCAAGTTAGGCGGCTATCCTCGGGATCAAGCATGTCGCCTGTGATGAACGTCGCCCCGAGAGAATCTCTGTCCTGGAATAAATCGTAGCCAATGTCGATGAATTTGGACTGCAAATCAGTACCAATAAGCTGAGCACCATCGACACCGTCAGAGCGGAGCTGCCGGATGACCTGTCCGACGCAGCAGCCCAGATCGAGGAGCACATCTCGCGAACCTCTCATAGTCAGGCGAAAGAGCACTTGTTGATAGCGGGGATCCCGGGGATCCAGGATGTAGAGAAACTTCCATCGTCCAACGCAGGGATAATGGGAGACACCCCACGCTTTTTCCCGCTGATAAGAGGTAGCTCAAGTCAGCTTTGTGATAAAGGATCGAGGTGGTATGCGCAGCAGCACTTACAACACGGCGAATGTGGTCCTCGAGATCTTGATCGGGGATCTTGCTATAGACTTCGAGGAGGTGGCGGGCGGGCCCGATGTCTTCTGGGAGATCCTCGACATAGGTCCATTCCCGCAGCTTCATCACATCCATACTCAGCATCATGGTGTCGGTGCGGTGAATGGCCCCCGCTCGCCCGACAGCTTGATTGACGTTGGACGCTAATTTGCGGTGCTAGCTTGTCGAGGGCATCGACACTTGGGTCGTCGTCGCGATAGCGGAAGGAGCTGATGGGAGTCTCGGCACGAAAAGGACAGCCATCCAGAGGGCTTAGAGGTTGGAGGCGAGACTTGAGGCACAGATTGAAGCAGATATTGTTGTAGCAGAAGCGGTTCTCTTGGGAACACGGGTCGGGGAAAGGTACGTTAAATCTTTAAACATGAGGCGAGATGAGGGAGTACGAGAGTTAAGCAAGGGCAAGGAATCGGCGGGTGGAAGGAATGGAGCCGTCAAAGGAGTCAAGCAGCAGGGTCTCGGGGTCCCGGTTGTCTTAATAATGGATACTACCTACGCGCAAGCTCTGTTGAGCCTTGTACCAGCGATGCAACGCAACACAAAAGGAAGTAGATTATCTGGATGCAGCAATGAAAAGGTATGTGATTGCTTGCATATTAGCGATTCTTTGTCAATCTGCAACTGCGGAACCGACATTCGCACGTGGCCACGCGCAAAAACATGGACTAAATTAGCCCATGGGCATCTTAGGTTCTGCTAGGCGGGTTGACGGGCTATTGTTAAGGCGCTGTTTGACGTTGTTCATCACCAGCGGGACGAGTCCACTGAAGCAAAAGCACTCGAGGTACTGGCGGGAGGATGACCGAGCACTGAGACATCCATCCATCCAATATGGATCAATCCAAGATCCTCCCCCTTTCCGACTGGGGGACCAGGATCTCAGGCTTGCTCCCGTCTAGATCCGCCCTAGCGCTGCCGCGAATTTCGGTGTTTTAGCGCCCGACTCGACCCCCTTCCAGCTCCTTGCAGGCACTAATATCGTCGAGGATGCATGAACTCATCATTATTATTACCCATCAAACATCCATGGATTTGTAGCGGCTACTGTAATTATGCGATAGAAGCTGCCGTGTTTTCGATTTTGCGTACCTGTCTCTTCAATACAATCCGCAATTACCGTCATCCGGAAGGCGGTGAGCCCTAGAAACACCCGGCTGATGCCTCAGGTATCCCCAGAAAGGTCTTACCACTCCAAAAGTGATTTCCCACTTTGCGGGGAAGCCGGACGAACCAACGTTGAACACAACATTCCCTTGCTCCAACTCTCTCCCTCCAAGTTGCTATGATTCCATCTTGAGGATCTCATGAACAGGCCATGACTCCATCAGTCAACGCAAACTGTATTCACCCATAAGCAATCACGAGTTTTGCCTCAGTCAGCTCTCAGCTTTCTCCAAAAAGAAATGGAAATGCCGTACTGCGTGCAACATATGCACCACCCGAGAAGCAGCCATGACGTTCCATCGAGATCATGGGCATGACGGAGTCAGCGGCTTCCATACTTCCAAGACAACCAATGGGGGCTTAGATTCCATGATTGTCCTGGAAGAAACCATGGCAATTGCTCCTTGTTGTGCCAGTCCACTCGCCAGCATCAGTCTTTCCCATGGATGCTGGTGGAGTTTCTTATACCTTCCACTCCCAAACTTACTCCAGCACGTTGCCCAGGAGCCCCGTACCAAGTCCACGTCCATAAACCATTCCATCGTCACTGTTCACCCAAAACCATCCGGGCACTCCGTCTCATGACATCGATCATCTAGCTATTCAAAAGGCCACCCTAGGCAAAACCGTTAACAAGTTATCGACGGTGTTCTCCATCTACCTCCGGCCCTTAGTCGAATCTCGGATGCCCAGCTTCTTAGGCAAAGCAATGGCAGCCCCGGACTCTCCGCTGCCTGAGTCTTCGACTATCAACTCCCAGGCAGAGCTTGGCGGTGAAATATGGGAACACACGAGCTATCTCGCTAAAACCGAACGCAAAACGGTGGCGCTCGAGACCTGCGTAGACGGCTTCGTTCCCGCCAAGAAGAGAGTTGTCAAGCGACTTTCTTGGCCGCCGCGTAGGCCGTCTCCTCTTGACGAACTTCGTCGCCTTAGGGTGTTGTCAACCAAGGTCCGTATCAGCCAATGCCAAAGCATAACCTTAAAAGTTCACCATGTGAAATAACTATAATACCTTTCTCCCTACGTGTTTCGCTGCCTGATACTAACATTCACCACTCATTCATAGTATAAGAACGTACTGTTCCGTATGTCTTCTGTGTTTCAAGACGATGTGTCAATCTGCATCATCACGGAATACCCCCCGTGCGGCAACTTGTTGACAAGTATGCGCTCTCTTGCCGAAAGATTTCTGCACGAATATGAAGTTGTCGCAATAACGCGTCAGGTCTTGAATGCGCTAGAGGTCATACACGCAGAGAAACTTTTCCATGGCGATGTCAAACCTTCGGTAGGTTCGCATCGACACTCAGCTCTTGTTGACTTCACTGACCCTCAAAGAATATATTTGTGCACCGAAGGCCTACTCCGTACTCGACCTAGGTGGTCAAAGTCGCGAATTTCGGCATCAACAACTTACTATACCAGACGGACGACTCCGACATTGCAAGCCGCAACTCATCTAGCTTCAAGGCTCCGGAGCTCCGTGTCCTGAAGCAGAGACTCCACGACCTGCCCTATCAAGCTCGCCAATGCACAGATATTTGGGCTCTGGGTGAAACAGTTTTCTGGATGCTGACCGGCAAAGTTTGTTTTGTCGACGATGCTCTGCTGGTCTCTTTCCTTGCCGGAACCCAGGATTTCCCAGATGATGACCTGAAAGAGCGATCCGTCAGCACTCAGGGCATCAACTTCATTACCTCTTTGATGGAGCCCTTTTCAAATGATCGCCTGGTCGCTCTAGCAGCCAAGACTCACAAGTGGCTGGTTCGCGCACCATACTTCGGTAATATTCCTTTCGCGGATTACCATTATGAGGTAGTTAGGGAATTCACCCTACCAGTCACCTATGGCTACCACGAAGTCCATATATCTTTTTCTCCAACTACCGACCTCATGGTTATAGTGAAGGGGTTTTGCCTGGAGGTCTTGGATACGTTATCGGGAAGGAAACTCTACTCTGATCAGTGTAGAGCTGGTCCTCTGCGAAATGTGGCTTTTTACTCAGACGGACTCCGATTCGTCACTGTGGCACGGAATCGCACTCCAAGTACAAACGTGGTGTTTGAATTCTACGAAATCCACAACGGGGTGGTAGAGTCCACGGAGGAATCGAGCCATGAACTAGCATTTGAGACTGGCGCGGCTGGCCGCCAACGGCTTGTCATGGCCCCAGACGACCAAAGGCTGATATATATTTGCGACTCTGAACTTTACGTTATGAATCTCACTCAGAAGAGTCTCACGCATCGTCCAGTTCCACTTACTCATCGTCTACATCCCCCCGCTTTGCTGCACGATGTTGCCTTCGCATATTCATGCACTCGCACCTTGGTCGCCACAGAAACAGCCCTGTTTGAGTTTAATATTGTTTCTGGAAGATTTCAACTGAAGCAAGTTAAAAATGACAAAAGTTTGCCCATGCATGCCGCGATATCACGCCACGGCAAGTTCATCGCTATGATCGGTGAGGGCGGGCTGGAAGTACATACTAGGTCAATGAGGTGGGGACGTCCGTGGGTCAAGCAAGATCTGATGGGCGCGACAGCTAACCACATTTCTTGGGCTCCCTGTGGCAAAGTACTTGTCGTTGGAGCAACTTGTGATGGTACAAATCAACAGGAAATAAGCCTTGTTGGTGTGAAGACTGGAGACAAGTGGTCTCCACTGTTTCGGGAGGTTGGGTCATGGGGGTTTCTTTCACAGGCAAATGAATACCTCGCTACAGTACGTATGGCTAACAACGGGCTGGACGGAAAGGTGACGATTTGGGCTCGAGAATTGTGAAAGGTTGTTTGTACCTGGGTAAAGGATCCAAGCCTGTTGTTATTGCTTGGGTAATAGTCGATTACCGTCAGTCTTTGAATAGATACTAGCTCGGCAAGTACAGATGGACGCATGTTCACTTTGTCGGCCAACAAGTCGAAGCCGTTCTCTAGGTGACTGTGAATGTTATCTTATTATCTCTGTGAATTAGCATTGTTTATCGAAGGGTTGTGCGCCGAGTGAGCAACGCTTGAGGGGAGTGCCTCGACTGAATAGTCGTACGTAGCCTTTGATGATTGAGACTACGCTTCATACAAACAAGACTTGTCACGGAGCTGCTCATTGCTAGGAACCGGCAGAGTGCTCCAGACAGTGACGAGCAGGCGAATTTGAGTATGAGACTCGAAAGCAATAGATCACCGTCCACGTTTATCTAACCTTTCCTAACTCGGATGACGTTATCGGTTAGATGTACCCTATCCACAGGATATCTGTATCCCTTGCGTCCAACCCAAGTTCAAGAGATTGCGTTTCCATGATGCCCACTGTCAAGTGTTATCCATCCTTCCTTTCAGTTCATCGTTGTTGATGTTCGCTAGCAAGATTACATGTACCAGCGCGGGGTGATAAGACAAGACTCCCAGCTAGTCCATCCACCTCCACCCAATCACCTCACCCCCTCCCTCCCCCAACCCATCAACATAAACAACCCGCGCGCCCAAACCGCCCATTAACGCGCTCCCATCCGCCCGTGACACCGCGTCGCGCCCGTGTCCCAGCCAATATAAGAAGCCGCTCGCTCCAGCAACAACAACTCCACCCCCCGAACAGGGCTGAGCAGGTGATGGATGCCTTGCGCGTCAGGCCACCGCGCGGGCGGACAGCGTGTACAAGTGGAGCCGTGTATCCTAGAACGGACTAGCGCCGGGTCTGCGAAACGGCCAGCTTCGTGCAAGGCGGGGCTGCTGATTGGTGGAGGCCGTGTCTCAGAGGCATTGGCGGGAGGGCGTCCCAACCTCTTGATTTTGGGAGTCGGGACGAGGGATGGGATAGGGCTGTGGTTTTTGAGATGGCGTCTTTTCTTTGCTCGGATCTTGGACTTCTTTTATTCTGCAACTGATACGGCTTTTTCTGGCATTTTTCCTGGTGAAAACTGCTCGACTACTCACTTAAGATACTTGGGAGAGGTGGACTGTGGACGTCCGTCGCAACGAGCCTCGACTCATTATCAACAAGTCACAGTCTCCAGTCTATCAGTCACAACTCACTCACCATCGATTGACTTACTCACCCACCTACTCACTTCTTCCTCCTCTCACTCACCGGTCCTCGCCACTCGACTTTCTCCCCCCGAGCCGACTCCATGAATTCGCTGCTGACGGTGAACAACAACGTCTCCCTCGTTAGCATCACCATCGCCCCGAGCACCTTTCTCGTCACCGTCGTGCTGGTCCTCGTCTTACTCGCCATCTATATACCGCGCCTGTCCCTCGGCTGGTTCCCCCGCCTCGGCCTATCGTCGCTGTTTCGCAATCTGATCCCGAACCCGTCTGCGCCGTCCACTGCCCCAGCTCGTCTTGACAAGCCACTGCCCGACGCTGCCTTTGCCGATAGCCAGCTGGTATTCCAGGACCAGCAGCTTGTTTTTGCGGGTCAGGATCTCGTCTTTGATCGGCTGCGAGAGAACGAGATCCGAGAGGATTATCGACTGCTGCAGGCCCGTCACCGAGACAACCGCGGCTTAACACACCAACATCACCACCAAGATATCCAACACCACCAGCGCCAAGACGCCCGCAACCAACACCCAGTCACCCTCTCACAACCCCTCCACCACCATGAACGACCCCCTCGACGGCCTCGACGCCTCCTTGCAGGACTTCGAGCCCCCGGAAAGCCCGACCTGGCACCACCACCTCCCGCAGCACTCCATCGCGGCCCTGACCGAGGACGACCTCGAGGACTCGGAGCTCGCGTCCGCCGGTGGGTACTCGC
>JAANBC010000700.1:0-12510 GCA_014621405.1 Stylonectria norvegica | reverse complement strand
TACATGGGGGCGTTCGGGGGGATGACCTGCGAGGGTTTTGGTGTTAGTGAGACGCTGCATCATGGAGGAGTTCGGTGTGACGTCGGTGATTGTGGCACGTATGGAAGCCGGGTTACTTTGGGGTTGATGGTTGGACACCGTCATACACGGTCTTCTGTAAGTAACCTCACATCTCAAACTCCGTCGCCCTCTGCCTCGAGTTGCATGCATTTCTCATACCTGATCAAACGGCGTCGACGCCGTGACGCCAACAAAGTGCCACACCTCCTCCCAGAACAGCGCGACGTTGCTCACGGACCACGCATACAGGTCCGGGTACCCATCCAGCTGCAGGCCGTACTTGTGGTTGACGTGCTGGAGGAACTTCCACATGGGCGTCCCGGCGGGGTCCGGATGTCTCCAGAGCTCCTCGGACGGCGACGGGGGTTCGTCGGAGGCGGACGGGACGGCCATGGCTGGGGTTGCTGCGCGGACGGGGCGCGGGCGGGGGAGGGGTAGGTGTCTGTTCGAGGATCAGAACGACTGTGTTCTAGAAAGACGGGCGACGAGCACGAATATATGTTGGAGTTTGAGAAATAGAGGGATGCGACAGTAATATTTCCATTGCGGCCTATTCTTTTTGGTCTTATCCCGAGGTGCCTTCCGCGCACCGTCAATGCCCATCGCCGCAGGAAGCCGCGCGATGCCGGCCTCGGCTCGCCGACCGGCCGGCTCCGGGTGGGGGAGGCTGAGGCAGGCCGAGAGAGCATCCCCGCCGGTGCCACATGTGGCTGATGGAAAGCGTACTATGTACCTGCACTGAAGCGAGCGGTACGGTGATGGGCATGACGGGAGCCATGAAATGCAGGTCATGATGTGGCTGGTGTCACAGGCAAGCGTGTCTAACCCGAAACAACCAAGGGCTCTCTCGTTTCTTCCTCTTCCTTTTTTCTTCCTGCAGTCTCGTTGCTGCACGCGATGGCGCCAGGCCCAAACAATGCTCGCAAGGGTCCAAGGGAAAATGAGGGAGGCGAAAAAAGAGGTGAAAAGCGGGATAACGGGTGAGGTATCTCGTGCTTGCAATTTGGCGGCGTCCATGGAGCCCTTGTAGGTTTCGCTTTTGGATGTCTGCTCGTCATTTTCTCGGTGTTTACGCGCGGGTCGCTGGGGCATTCCGAGTTCCCGGCGGAGTTTTGATCATGGATGGAAGGATACTAGGGCCCCCAGCCGTTGCTACAGCTCCGTCATCGAGGGCCGCTGGGATGAACACCGGCCGTGACTTACATTGTAGAGACGGGACGGCATATCATACGTACAGGGCAGAGTGGCACGAGGGCGATGAGATGGCAGTGAGATTTCCCTGGGGTGTCACGGGGCAGTATCGCGGCGGACCGCGAGGGCGTGCATTAGCTATCCGCCATGAGCTGGGGTGGCACAGCTGTTGGGGACGGCAGACGGGACACAGCTTGGAGACTTGGAAGGGCTTGGAGGAGGTGGAGGGCGGTGAAGGCGACTGAAGGGATGGAGAAGGGAGACGTGCATCAAATGTCGTGCGTGAGGCTCAGGCTGGATGCGTTGTTGCGGATGCATTAGCCAATCCCGAGGGGGCGAGGCGTTTCGTCGTCTTATCGTCAGATTGTCGTCGTCGGTAGCTTCGCGATGGCCTCGCTCCGTGGACCCTGGGGTTCATTGACGAGGGGCGTGGCAGAAGAGCCGTGAGAAAAGAAGAGAAAACAAGAGCCTGATGTAAGCCCGGCGAGGCAATGCCATCATCGATCGGCGTCGTCGTCGACGGTGAAATGAATCAGGGCTCCCGCTGTCATAGGGCCGAGGCAGCAGGGGAACAATTCTCCTGGGCTGCCTCCAGAGTGTCTCTCTTATTATTCAATTCCACCGCATCCGTCCGCCATGTCGTGCTGCTAGTGCGTCGCCGGGCCTCCGAGACTTCCCATTCGCAGACCTCACCGCCCGGACAGCTCGGGAATCGCAGGGGCGGCGGACTCGGACGGTGGCTTCAAGGTTGGCGGTTGTTTGTGATAATTAGTGGTGTTGCTTGCAGATGCGTCTTGCTTCCTTGTTGCTGTACAGTTTCCTTGTTAGTTCTTGTGTCGTGAAAGAGTAGGCTTTCTTATTGGGAGAAATACTATATTTCTTGCATCCTTGCTGCTGATGCCGCTTCTCCGTTGCCTCGTCGCTTCGTCGCCGTGTTCCATTCGCGCCCACGGCCTCGGCACTCTCGCTCGCACATCAATTAGCAGAGATCAGATCAGTCGCGCGCAGAGACGAGAACCCCTGGCTACTTCGTACTTCGTACCCAAGCTGCCAAGCTCCTGACCAAACCCTGTCCGTCCTGAAGGCGAGCAAGCTGGAGGAGGACTGATCTGCCCTGCGGAATCCAGTCGATCCACTGCCGGGGCCCATCGTTGTGCGTCTCCTGACGGGCCTGACAAGCCTTGACAAGCCTGGTTGGACCCCCCCCCGGTCCCTGGAATCGCTTCAATCTTGCCCGGTCCTGTCCGGGACTCTGCGGTGTGTGTTGTCTCGCGTCTTGTCCGGAGACTGTCTGGGCCCCGTCGGTTCCGTGGAGAAGGACTTGGGACTTGGGACTTGTTGGGTTTTTAATATATCTGGTCCCCGCCTCGTGGTCTTGCTGGTGTCTCTTGTTTGCCCGCCCATTCGCTTCTGCCGTACGTACTTGCTTGCCTTGGTTGTCGTCGACGCAGTTGAGCTCAGCCTCTGTGTTGTTTCGTCTTCCACGTTCAGCAAACGGAGTCGGCCGAGTGACGGCGGGTCCAGGCTCCAGCAGAGTTTACCACCATCACCACCACCACCTCCATCACTGCGAACTACCAGTACTGGTAAACCTAGCCTGCATCATCAGCTTCTACTTCAACTTCAACTTCAATTTGGGTCTTTCTGACGTAACATCACCACCTTTGGTAAGCTCCTGCTCCCTCCCTTTTCCCTTTTCCTTTACCATTCTCCCTGGCTGGCCCTGCCCTTGGATCCCGCTTGGAACTTCACAACACCCCCAACAATCTCGCCTTATTGTTGGCTACCGGTTGCCGTCTTTCCGCCTGGGCTCCTAATCCTAATCCAAATTTCCCTATCCCTATCCCTATCCCTACTGCTCCTGAGCCCTCTCCCTCCTGGTCCGTGTCGTTCATCGGCCTCCGTGCCCCGTCAGCTCCGCTCCGCCCGCTCCGCCAGTTCCCACCCTCCAATTTGCACTTTGGCGGATCTTCGCTTCTCTCGGCCTCGCCTACACTGTGACTGGCTGGAGGCCAGCGCGTCGCTCTGTCAGCCCGCTTCAACCCGCTTCAGTGGTGTTAGTGGCAGTTGGTGTCCAGGCGTCAGTGGCCCAGTGCCCCAGCGCCCCCGGTACCCGAACGGCCCCTGTGTGGACGACGTGAACGCCACCTCCTGCGCCTTCAGCAACTACTACCTCGAACTCACCTCCTTCATCATCTCCACTTCGACTTTTCCACTGCAAACTGCAAGATTTGCGCGACGCCGTCGAGCATCACCACGCTCGCCAGATCTTGCGGATTTATGCTTGGACTTCGTCATCTGTTTCAATCACTTCATTAGCAAATTGCTGACCTTCAATCGCTCCCCTAGACCTTGGGCTGCTCTCTTCCGACTCCTCAGTCGATCGAATCTCGTCGATTACGCATTACGCGTCCACATCTTACTCCAGCATCAATCACCCCTACACGCAACAGGAGAGATGCCCCGTCGACTGGCAAATCCCTTCTCCACCTCTTCCGCCATGTCTTCACCCGCCAAGCCGGCTGAGCGACGTCCCTCTACCTCCAAGGGCAACCGCATCACCCAGTTCTTCTCTTCGAGCCCCAAGTCCAAGGAGTCTGCGGCGCAGCAGGCTCTGTTCGCCATGCAGCAGCACCAGACCAATGGCTCGGCCATCGGCGTCTCCCCATCGCCCGCCTCTTTGCCGACCATCTCCATTTCCCCTGCCAGTGGAGAGCTCAACAGCATTGAGCCGCCTACAACGACCATCTTCCAGCCTCAGTCTGCCGAGGAGGTAGAGCGACAGGCTCGAGCTGATGCCCAGTTTGGCCCTCTCAACCACCCGAGTCACCGATACACGAGCATGTCTCACGGCGAACAGCTGAAGCCGCCCGTCGAAGACGAACCGCCTTACTACTTCATCCTCACCACCTACATCAGCTACCTAATTCTCATTTTACTCGGTCATTTCCGTGATTTCTTCGGCAAGCGATTCGGCAACCCCAAGCATTACCGCGCTCTCAAGGCTGCCAACGGCTACGCTGCTCTGAACGATGATTTCGACAACTTCTACGTTAGACGGTTGAAGTTGCGCCTAGATGACTGCTTCGCACGAACCACCACGGGAGTCCCCGGACGATACATCACTCTCCTAGACCGCAAGTCGCACGATTTCAACCGCTCTTACGAGTACACTGGCACATACACCGAGACGCTCAACATGAGCTCCTACAATTACCTTGGATTTGCTCAATCCGATGGCCCCTGTGCTGATGCCGTCGAAGAGTGCGTCAAGCGCTACGGCGTCAGCTTCTGCAGCCCGCGAGGTGACGTTGGTACTTCAGACCTTGCTCTCGAGGTCGAGAGTGAGATCGCCGCCTTTGTTGGGAAGCCCGCCTCCATGGTCTTCTCCATGGGCTATGTCACCAACGCCAGCTCTTTCCCGGCCATTGTCTCCAAGGGTTGCCTCATCATTTCAGACGAGCTCAACCACGCTTCCATCCGTGTTGGTGCCCGTCTTTCTGGAGCCGTCATCCAATCTTTCCAGCACAACGACATGGTTGATCTCGAGCGCGTTGTCCGCGAAGCCATCTCCCAGGGCCAGCCCCGCACCCACCGTCCTTGGAAGAAGATTCTTGTCGTCGTCGAAGGCCTCTACTCCATGGAGGGCACCATGTGCGATCTTCCCGGTATTCTCGCTCTCAAGCAAAAGTACAAGTTCTACCTCTTTATCGACGAGGCCCACTCCATTGGTGCCCTTGGCCCTCGAGGACGTGGAGTGTGCGATTACTTCGGCATTGACCCTTCGGAAGTGGATATTCTTATGGGAACCCTGACCAAATCCTTTGGTGCCAACGGCGGCTACATTGCCGCTGACAAGCATATTATCGAAAAACTAAGGAGCACCAACGCCTGCACCCAGTTCGGCGAGTCCCCAGCCCCTAGTGTCCTCATGCAGATTCTTGCCTCCCTCAAGCTCATCACCGGCGAGCTCTGCCCAGGTCAGGGTGAGGAGCGTCTCGAGCGAATTGCCTTTAACTCTCGCTATCTCCGCCTCGGATTAAAGCGTCTTGGTCTCATCGTCTACGGCCATGATGACTCTCCCATTATCCCCGTTATGCTCTACCACCCGGCCAAGCTCCCCGCCTTTAGCCACGAGATGCTTCGGCGCAAGATCTCTGTTGTCGTTGTTGGATACCCTGCCACGCCCCTGATCAGCTCTCGCGCTCGATTCTGTGTCTCTTCGGCTCACAACAAGGAGGATCTGGATCGTGTCCTAGCGGCTTGCGACGAGATCGGTGATATTCTGCAAATCAAGTACTCTACCGGTGTGGCTGGCGGTCTAGACCCCCTTCCCGAGGGCGTTTTGCCCGAGGATGAGCAGGAGTGGAGACGGCAAACTGGAACGCCGGTCAAGGCTCCCCGCTGGCGACTAGACGATATTATTCGACATGGTGTCTACGATTCCAAGGTCCCCCTGCGATAAGGCAGAAGCATATATGCAACAATGAAGATTTTGGCGTTTAATTCCTCTTTTTGATCAAACAAACCGCGTGTAACGGAAATGGCTGGGTGTTTTTCGGCGCAACTGAATAGAGAGCTACCCTGTCCTGTAAAGGGCATGGGTGAATCGCACAAGTGTTTTATAGCTACTTTGTTTCCTCATCAGGGGCGCCACGCGCTACCTTGCTTTTTTCATTCTTCCCTACCTAGCAGCTTAGTTCCTGCATCTCATGGGTTGGCGCCGTCGGGGGTTACGAGAGGGACCGTACCCTTGGGGCATTTTTAATTGTGGGGTGGCCGAGTTTATGAATACTCGCTTGTTGTTTACAATGAAGCTCTGTATATAAATGACAGGAAGAGAAGGTGGTGTTGTAATGAGTCAGTAATGAAGTGGATGAGGTTGAATGAAGTTGGATGAGGTGATGGCGGCGCGAAGGTGTAAAGCAGCACTTCACATTGCTATAACAAATGTCGGAACTAGTTATAATCTTAATTACTATTACCAATGATTGAAATACTAGCGTTGTAGACTCGTGATTCTACCGGGACGTTTGGTATCTGTCCTTTATCCCTGTGATTTTGATCAAGATAGTATGCAGACATGATCGCTCGGCGGCAACTCATGACAATTGGAAGTTCTGGAACTCACGATAGGTCTTTGGGCCTCGTGTTCAAGTCGACGACTTTTCGGATCTGGCGAGCATTCGTCCGGGTTGCGTCTTGCATGTCCATGATTTCATCCTTTACGTTATGTTTGTTCTATCAGACTGAGGTGTGTCAGTTCCGTAGCCTGCAGTGTCAAATTGCAGTGTCATCTAAGCCTGAACACTCATGCCTTTGTGCCACCGTCGTATGTAGGTTCCTGTTCAATGGAGGTAAGCAAAAGAAGCCATGGACCTGGGTTGCGGGTATAGCCTTCCAGACGACCAGGTTTCGTCAAGGGACCGACTCACAGATCGATTGATTACCGCTGGGTACCTACATGTAAGCATCATGACATTGCAGAGCAAGACGGATGGCAAGCCACAGCGTCAGTAGCATGTAAACACGAGGATATCCCCAGCCTCTCCAAGCAAGGTCTTCTCATGCTCAAACTCTGCCGCCCCGAGCTCTTGCGGTTGATGAGCAGGGATACACGTGCCAGATCACCTGCGGATGACGGTGACGCCAATGCAGTCCAGGGGTTGGTTGTCCACATACATATTCGTATACGGTCCATGTAGACACGTACCTAGACCGCATGTAGGCGGGCTGTCAGTCAGCCGCAAACAGCAGCAGTAGCGCTGTTGACGATGGAGGGTTAATGATGTGCAGTAGTATTCTTGTTCTTGAGGAGGTCACGGGCGATGGGGCGAGCCGTGCTCTGCGCGACGGCGGCGCGGCGAACGGGTGACGGTGAGAGAAGCAATGATGGGGAACCTGAAACGCAGACGGTAGGGCGGCGTGTGTGGGGGAAAGGCTGATGGCTCGGGGAGGTAGGGATCTTTGTTAGAGGAGCTGGACCTTCGATGGAGGATAAAACGTCGAGGCAAGGTAGCATTGTGTAATTAGGAGAGGGGACTGTCCGGAGAGAGCCGAGAAGAAGAATGGAAAATGGGCAGATGGGTTCATGGCCGAGAAGCGAAGTTTGGAGCTTGTGTTGCTTCTTACAAATGATGTATCATTAACTCGATTTGATTTGATTCGGAGATGAAGTGACGAGTGTTAATAATCGAGTTTCCGTTGTTCGGCCTAGTTCCTGCATGGCAGCTGCTACACGAAAAGAACGACAATATGTAAGAGAGCAAACATGGAGCTAGTAGTAGCTTAACTAGGTACATGATCGAATTTATATGAATCTATGTGTTCTACGGTAATGTGATGATGCTTTGGCTGTAAGCTTGGAAGACAAGCAGCACGACTACTAGCAGTACATGCAACATCCAGTTTTCAAGAGCAATATACACCTGTCGATGAGGAAGTTTTCGTAAGTAGATTCACTACTTCGTATTACATGTATGTTGTTCTATCTAAAAATAAACAAAACTCGCATGTGTCCAAACCAAAACAAGACAAAACCCCCCGACCCTATCGAAGCTCAACACTAATAATAAGGTACATGTAGGTGCATCTTCTCCATTCCTTCTGCAAGAATGCAGCTAAACACCATCTATTCCGCATCGGTCTGGCGAGCGGCTACGAGCCACGGGGAGTGGGGATTATTCGAGCGGGGAGTGGGGGGAAGAGGAGGCCCGCGGCGGCAGACCAGCCAAGGACAGCCCAATGGAAGGTACCGAGGTACCTCATCAAGGCTGTGCAACAAGCTCTCAGCGCTAGATCCGTCGGCGGATTGGGCCATGTGCCCTGTGCTTGCAGCACTCTTGCGGTACTCCAGCGCCTCCTCCCGCTGTGATGTCCACTGCGCTGCCCTGAGCGGGCTGCTGCTGCTCCAGGTTCAGGCACATCAGCTGGAGGGTGGGCAGGCAGCGGGCAGGCACAGCTGAAGAGCATCCATGGAACTGAACCCGTACTCCACTGGAACTTGACACTAGGTTCCATTCTCCGTTGGAACCGTCCATCCATTAATGTTAGCAGGGACGGACCACTATTGAAATCAACACCTCGTCCACCTCATCCACCACCCGCGGCTTCATCTTCTTGGCTTCTAGATTTCCCCCAAGCGCCTCCAGCTACTGACGACAACGACAACGACGACTGCTGCCACGACCGCAACCGTAAACGTCGACGATTAACGCTTGCCCTCGCGCTTTTGCACACTTGGTGTTGTCCTGGCTGCTGCTGCTGTTGCTACCGCCTGCGCTACTTCTCTGGCTCCGGGAGGCTCTCCTCTTCTTTGCCTCGTTCTCGGCCTCCTCTCTCCGCCCTCCGAACTACGGCTCCGACTCCTCCGACTCCTCCTTCGACAACGACGGCAACACCGAGAGGATTCCTCTACCTCTCCCTCTCTCTTGCTACTCGCTGAACCGTTTCCTGCCCGTTGGTACTTCCCTCGGACCTTCCGACTGCTACGATTCCCCCCTCGGACCTCGACGGCCGTGACCCCCGACCATCCCGCACCACAAGCAGCCACGCTCTCGAGTCTCGATATTGTGCTGAGGGCGCCCCCTCGACCATGATGAGCTTCGACGGTGGGACCGCCTACGCCGAGTCCGACGCCGACGACGAGTACGAGCGCAGTATGGGCGATGCCTCTCCCATTCCCGACTCGGAACATTCCCCCATCGACTCGGAGCTTTCGACATCTGCTGAGCACACCCCTACTACCTACGGCCACCGTAGCAGCGCCGACCGCCTGCCTGAGACCATCGTGACGGAATGGACCGCCGAGGAGTGTGCTGATTTCATCGGCACCATTGGGCTGCAGCAGTATGCCGACCGCTTTTTAGGTTCGTCTACCCTCCCGTCGACTTGTCTCCAAGTCTTGACCTAGGACTGACGTTGAGCCGATAGAAAACGAGATCGTTGGAGAAGCCCTCGTAGCGCTGCTGCATGATGACCTCAAGAGCATGGGCATTGCCAGCGTGGGCCACCGCCTGACCATTTTAAAGAGCGTCTACGATGTCAAGAAGGCACAAGACGTGCCTATGGAGAGCGATCACTATATGCCTTTGTGTACGTGGTCCACTCCAGCCTGCAGGCCCTTCTCCCACCCGGACCCCGAGAGTGGACTGACCTGTTTCTGACTCTGCGCAGCTGCCGATGCCGAAGCACAATACGCGACCGCGACCCTCAAGGACATCAAACATCTGGTAGAACAGTTCCGACTGCGTGACGAGCGCATGATTTTAATGGAACAGGACATGCGGCGCATGCAGGACGACTTCAGAAGGCTGAGGGAGGATGTGCTCCCGGCACTACGACTCGTTAAGGATGCCCAACAACCACTGCCCAATCTGAGCGGCAACACTCAGGCGTACAGCTACGAGCCCACCATATCCCCACCGGCGCCGACGCCGCCGCCGGGACAATCGGCCGGTGGTATGAAGCGCCAATACTCGACGAGAAAGATCCTCATCGGGACCACGCCCAAGAACGCCTCCCCAACCCAACCCACACACGAGAGGACAATAGCAGAACAAACCCTCGATCCCGCCAGTGCAGCGGAACGGGCTGTCCTGTCATCGTCACATCTTGCTGCCATGAATGGGGGCGGCCCCAACGCAACATCACCCTCATATCCTTCCCCCAACATACCATCCCCGACATCACCACCTAACCACATGAGCGGCACCACCCTCGCCTCCAGATCCTACCGAAGCGACGCCCCTACACCATCTGCAAGAACAACTTTTGACGGAACCGAACATGGCACATACACACGCGATAAGCCTCCGCAAGGGCCCCCTCGACGGCGAGAGACACCTGTCCCAGACACGCCAAGTGCGAGCAATGCCTCGGTGGAGATATTTAAATCGTTCCGAGTCAGCATGGAAGATCCATGCTACAAGGTCTTACCAGCAGCACTCAAGAAATATCAGATCAATGCGCCGTGGGACCAATACGCCCTTTATATTGTCTACGGGGACGAGGAGCGGTGCTTAGGACTGGATGAGAAACCCCTGATACTGTTCAAGCAGCTGGACAAAGAAGGCAAGAAGCCCATGTTCATGCTACGGAAGACGAACAATGCACCCGCAGAAGGCCAGCCGGGAAGCGCAGGCCTGGGCAACGCAGCTCGAGGAGCAACAGGCTATGATCCTCCGGGAGGGATTATATAATCTGGCGATTTGACACCCAACTTTAACCATATCCTTTGGCGTCTACTTACAGGAATTGTTTTCGAAGCTGGCAACGCTCGAAACACGCGTTTCTGGCCTCAAACAAGGATGTATGCCAGAAGTAGGGCTTACTGATGGGTTACATGACAGAACATTGCTGCATAGCGCTGGGCGACGACTCTTGATTTTGGGCAGCCGGACGGGCCGGCATACTCGACGCACTGTTTCTATTATGACGTCCAACAGCATTTATATCGGTGGATCTCTGGGGCTTGCACCTGGTTGCTGGAACACAGTATTTTATCATTGGCGACCTGACACGTGGAACGGTCCATGGGTCTGGGCCGCCTTGGCTGCCTTCGCCTTGCCAAAGTCGGGCTTGACGGCAGGGGGCACAGGACGAGGAGGAATGTACGAGATCGGAGAATGTGCGGAATGGGTTGGACATGCTTACGCTGGATGTAGGCGGCGATGGCGCCTTGGGACGAATGGGCCTTGTGATTTTGGTCCCCGTACTCTCCACGACCTTCGGCGGTTCTCTTTTAACTAGATGTCTTGGATAATCAGGTGCTCTGCTCCCAGCACCTCAACCGGCCGACGACGAACGGTTCTATCTATAGTTAGTATCCATTGTTTACTCTTCGTTGATTTTCGGGGCGATGGCGTTGAAAAGAAAAGTTACGGGACGGGTCGGAATCTCGTTTTTTGGCTGAGAGGGAAAGTGAGGCGGCGAGGAACGCAGAATGTCTGATCTCTAGGGGGAATTGTCTCATAATTGGAAGCATGGGGGTTCCATGTCGGCATAGATGGACGGTAATGGTAGGTGGAGTTGGGAGTTGAAGTTGGATGATATATCGATGTAGATAGGAGGAATCTATGAAGGGCTTTGTCTTGGGGGTAGGGAAATAGTCCCTGATATACATTATGACAAGCTTGAAGCAACTACTCCAGGTCTTTGTGAATGGTTTCGTGAGGTGGTGGTTTGAGAGGCGATGTGTTTGTACGGCGGAGGGGACAGGGGTTGGCTGATGGTGTTTCACGATGGGAGGTTCATGGGGTCTGTTGATGAGGTGGTGTTCTTGAATGGGAGGGCTTGAACGAATAGGGGTCTGAAGGATCCTCGGATCGTAGGCCGAGATGAACGACGTGGAAGATTGGTAACGTGGATGGTGAGATGGACAACCGCTGCAGTGTAGGGTAGTTCGGATGCGACGAAGTGAGGAGCTGTGATATTGGAGTTGAGCATTCATCAATGGGCTGTGACAGCTAATGAGATGATTAGATATGGTCAATCAACTTAATCTAGTAGGCCCGAGACCTTTCCCACTTGATACTTGCTTTGTAGCTGTGTAGGACTGTTTACATTAGACTTATAGGCTCAAAGAATCCAATTGCTTCGTCATTAAAGCTGCATTTCTCACCATGGAAATGTCCATTATAGCAACATGCAACTGACTGTCGACTCACTTTCGAGTTCTCTGAAGTCATAAACCATTGTACCTCTTGTCCAAGTACCGAAATGATCAACACCGTTCACTACCTCACAAACCACCTCCACCCCTCCGCCAACCCCCCTCTCCCCTTGGCTTCAACCTCCTCCAGAAAGCTCACCACCGCCTCCAACGGCACGCCCCTCCTCATCGCAGTCTCCTCATGCCAACTTGAATGCACGCCCACCAGCCTGCCCGTCCTTCGCTCCACCAGCGGCGCTCCGCTGTGCCCCCAGTACGTCCAGCAGTCGTGCTGCAGCGCGCCGATTTCCGCGTTGTCCTGGGGATCCTGCCCGGCCGCCAGCCCGCGGAAGGCCCCCGTGCTAAGAACCAGCGCGTCGTAGCCCGTCTTGACGCCCCGGGCGGACGTCTCGAGGTCTTCGGCGCCCGGGTGGCCGATACACAGTAGGCGAGCGTTGCGCTTGGGGGCCGTTTTTGCGATGCGGATGTAGGGGAAGGGCGCGGCAAAAGAGTCTTGCGTCTCGGAGATGACGAGCAAGGCGAGGTCGCGGGCGGGATCCCAGAAGACGGTGCGGGCGCTGACGACGGCGCCGCTGGCGAAGAGCAGG
>JAANBC010000070.1:0-95544 GCA_014621405.1 Stylonectria norvegica | reverse complement strand
TAGACTAAGACTAATTATAATATAATACTTAAGGACTTTAATAATCTTAAATAGTATTATTATATTATATATATAGTTTATTATTAATTTTATATTTCTTTCTTTTTTTAAGTTATATTAAATAATCTTATTAAAGCTTATATTAGCTAAGATAATAACTTATATTAACTAGAGTAATAAAACTCAAATCTTATATTAAGTTAATATCTTATAGCTAATAAGATAGCTTATTATATCTTATACTTTTACTTTTTAATAAAGGCTTTAAACTTAATATATTTAAGAGCTTTATAAATTATTAAAAAGATAATATAGCTATAAGCCTTTAAGTATTAATAATTAAGCTTTAAGTTCTTAAAGAGGTTAATATATAAAGAGTAAACTTTCTTTATTTAAAACTATAAATACTTATATAAGATTTTCTAATTACCCTTTATATTTTTTATTAAGATTTAATTTAATAAGTATATTATTATAAGAATAACCTTAGGTTCTAACTTTAAAAAAAAGCTATAAATCTTTAAAAAGAACTTATATATATTATTTTATCTTAGTCTTAAATTGCTTTAAGTGGCTATTTTATATAGAAATATATAATATAGCTAAAAGAAAAATAACTTTTTTAGTCTTTTAGATAATAATATAGTTATTAAAATAAAATAAGATATTATTATTTAAGGTTATCTCTTATACTTATATATTATATTAGACTTAAAAATACTAATATAGCTATTAAAAGGCATTCTTTATCTTTAGCTTTATCTTAAAAAGATATATAAATCTTATTAATATCTCTTTATATATAAATAAAATATAATACTTTAAGTCTTTATAGCTAGACTACTTAAGTTAATATAAATTAAAGCTAAAACTAACTTTAGGGCCTATTAGTATTATTATAAGAATTTTTTAAGAGATATTTTATTATATCTTTTCTATAATATAAATCTTATATTTATAGAGAAATAGGCCTTTAAGCCTATAGCTTAGAATATTAGTTTTAACTTAAGTAAGAGCCTTAAGCTTAATATATTTAATTTATTAATATTAAAGCTTAGTATTATAATTTTATAGTAGTTTAAAAAGATAATATTATTAAATTCTATTTAATTTAATTTTATTAATTACTATAATAATATATTAATAATTATATAAATTAATAATAAAAAGAGTAAAAATAGCATATTATTTCTAAACCTCTTATAAGACTATAATAATCTTATTACTAATATAGCTATAAATTATATTCTTTATATAATCTTAAAAAGATTTTCTTTTTCTTTTTATAATATATATTAAAAAAAAAAATAACTAACTCTTACTAAGTAAAGGCTGTGTTATTTAATAAGCGGAGAAATATAGAGAGAATAGTAGCTAATAGGAATAAGAAGGGAAGGTTTTAGACCCCTTCTAAAAGGTCAGAACCTTCTATTAAACGCCTCAAAACATACTATAGCTGCGATTAAGCTAAAGAGAACAGGCCTATATAGAGGTCCCCTGCAAATTTCTAATATATTAATTTAATAAAAAGAAGGCTTAGCGCAGCGGATTAGGCCAGAACCTAATTCGAACCTATTACAAGCCTATAAGGGAAGTGTTTAAGTTTTTATCTAATTATAGAGTTATAATAAGGAAAACCTAGTGGCCTATAGTTACCTATATTATTATATGCGCCAGAGTCTATATAATATCTCTTATATATATATAGCAAATTAATAATAAGNNCTATAAGAACCCTGCNNTTANTATAACTNTAAAAGCTTAACTCTTTAAGCTTTANTCTTATAAATTAATTAAAGTTANTATNTATTNTATNTNANCTTTTATTCTTATTATAATTCTAAAGCTTCTNNTATTANTTANTTAAAATAAGATAAATANTANAGAAAGATATATTANTANTATATTAATANATACTAACNCTATAGCTAAAGNATTANAAGAGGCTATAATTAATANNCTTAAGANACTATATAATATCTTAGAGATAAGTNAGACCTAGCCTCTTATAAATATNTATAAATNNCCTATTATTNNACCTATTAATACTANNNAATANTATATANTATTAATTACTTATATNTAATAATTANAAGAAATCTAATNCNTNTAANANAANAGAAGTANAGCTACTTATATTATTANGTAATAGCTCTTATACTAGCNTATTATANTATTNTTATTATTNCTNNTNTAGTAATTTATTAATAAGNTATANANNTNAAATTAAGAGTAAAGAACTTAANTATCTTATCTGCTTATTNTACTTTTTAAAANAGAGATAANTAGCTTTTANACCTTTAATANGCTTTTNTTANGCATANTAAGAANGTTTAAGAAAGAACCTTAATAAAATNCTTCTTANNTTAGATTATATAGAAGNAGAANNNNATATAAGATAGAANTAATANCTTAATAANTTAANNTTAATAGACTAANTANTTATANAAAATAATTAGACTGCCTTTAANNAATAGTCTATAACTCTAATTAAGAATATATNNAACTAACTNCTAATACTAGCNTANTAANTTAAAANAGTAANATAAAAAGATACNTAATNCNNNAATAANTTCTATAACTATNTTAACTTAATTAAGAANNACTTTCNTTAAGTAATAAAAGAATANTATACTNTAACTTTTTATATAAAGNTATAAGAATTACTNNANATATATATTATANTTAATTATATATCTATTCTTATTATATAAATAGNAGTANTTANNNTAATAACTTACTATTAGAATNCTATNNCTTATANTTATAATAAGATANAATAATATANNTATTAATANGNNAAATAAGTACNNCTATANNGCTAGAGCAGCCCTATTATTAAATTAATAAGGNAATAACTCCTAATTAACNCNTANNAGCNNTATATAAGAAAGAGAGACTCTTAAACNTAAANAACTAAGATAAAAGGCNANTATAATACTATTANTATAATANTATTAACTATTTATATAANTACTGCNTAAATAATCCTATAAGAGTNTAATAAATTACNTTANAAAAANAGTNTAATATTAATAAACTAGCTNTATTACTAATAGAAAAGTAAATTAAAGTAGNTAAATATTTNTATATANTAGTTATAATTTATANGTAATNNCTTATTAAGACNTATATAGANTAGNATACTAATACTTAAGTNNATTATATTANTAAGACTTTTACTTAAAAATAAGGCTTATAATANGNATTTTACTTAAAACCTATTANTTAAAGTAGTANGAAAGATAAGAATATNNANTTATTATATATANAGAGTTCTAATTATTATTATTAACTTATAGNGGCTTNNTANGAAATTCACTTANTTATATATTAGTATTAATTAGGATTCTTATATTAAANAGAGCNTANTNCTNNTATTAATATCTANNNNTATTAANATAAGAGTATACTTAAGCNCTTTTAANTAAANATAATANTATTAATAAACTANNAANAACTTAAAAGTTCTTATACTTATAGCNTTTTAATATATTANTAAGNATNANGCNTATATATTTACTATTATANANGCTAAGAAANCTTACNTNCTTACTAAGTAAANANNAGGNAATACTAANTTAAATTACTAATATATTACTTAAATTATAAGACTTTTANNATATATTCTNTATANAGAATANTAGAATCCTACTAGNCTATAAAACTATANANTACTTAATTAANNTCTTATTANGCTANAAGCTNTCTTATAGCNTAATNTACTTATTATTATAAGTAGAGCTANNAGAANTNTAGGAATACCTATAAGAGAATATTAAGAAANAGAAGAATATAANTATNTAANAGCNNTATAAGTATANNTATTTTATTTATANTTAAGAAGAATAGATNCTTATANTTATATATANANTATTAAGGTCTAAACTAANTATTATTAAAGAANTAATANNTATTACTNTTAATCTTAGNAATTATAAATTATATATTAAAAGCTTAGTTTTTCTCTAAGATTAATATTAAANATATATATTATTNNATTTATATTTAAAAAGNGAATAAATAAAAAAACTNCTTTNTATACTTANTATAGCTANTATAAATACNTAGTAATACTATTTAAACTAANTAATATACNTATTACTTTNTAAAGNTATATATANTAGGCTCTTTATAGGCTANTTAATATTATATATATNNCNTATTTTAATAATATTTTAATNTTCTTTAAGAACTAAGAAACNTATATATANAATATTTAANTAGTTCTTAAAANACTNTAAAAAGCAGAGCTTTATATAAAACTATNTAANTATANNTTCTATTAGACTTAAGTTAAGTTTCTAAGGTTTCTTATTTTTATTAAGAGTATATTTATAGACCTAAGTTATATAAAGATAGTAGCTATATAAGAGGAATTAAAAATCTATTAAAAAGTATAAGTATTTCTTAGATTTTATAACTTTTATTAAAGATTTATCTATAACTACTCTGCAGTAGCTAGCTCTCTAACTGCCTTATTAAAAGAAAGTAAAGATAGCTAGAAACTAAAGGCAGTGTAATTTAAAATAGATAAAAAGTAAGCATTTTATTATCTTATTTATATCTTTTAGTCTACTTTCCTATTATAATACTTTAAACCTAAAAAGCCTATTTAAATAGAAATAGATGCCTCTAAGTTTACTATAGCTAGTATACTATCTTAACCTAATATAGGGGGTTAGTATTATCTAATTATATTTTAGTCTTAAAAATTCTAAAAGGCTGAATTAAACTATAAGATATTAGACTAAGAGATAATAGTAATTATAGAGTTCTTTAAGTACTAATAATATTATATTAAAGGGGTAGTAATTTTAATAAAGGTCTTTTTTAATTATTAAAACTTATAAGTTTTTATATAATAAGTAAAACTAAATAGAAAATAAGTAAGATAATATATATACTTAATACTCTTTAACTTTATTATTAAATATTAATTAGAGAAGAGTAACTCTATAAATATACTATTTTAATACTCTAACTATAAGAGTAAGATAAAGGCAAATACTAACTTACTTTTAAAGCTAGAGAAATAGCTAATAACTATATAAATAGTCTTATAACTTAAGAAGCAGGAAGCTAAGCTATTAATAGGAGGACTATAAGTTCTAAATACAGATTCTACTTAAAGTAAGAGGCTATTTATTAATATAGAAGCTAATAATAAAGCATCACTAAACTTAAAGGAACTAGTAAAATAAGTATAAAAATAGGTTATATAAAACCTACCTATTCTTATTAAAGTAATCTAAAGAGTAATAATAAGTAAATCTATATTCCTATTAAAGCCTAATAGCTTTCTAAAGGATATTATCTATAAAGTATAAAAGTAAGATATAGACTATTAATAGTAAATTAGTAATAATTAACTAAATAAATCTAGGGTTAGAACTAATATATAGTTATCTAATCCTATAAAACTATTATTATACTAAGAAAGAGTTTTTATATTTAATAACTTAATAATAAAAGAGAAACTTTTATTACTTTACTATAATAACTCTCTTATTAAGTATTTTAGAGTTAGATATATAGTAAAGTTACTTTAGAGAAAGTATTATTAGAGATACCTTAAAGAAGATATAAAATAATATATTAGAGGGTGTAATATATATTAAGAGGCTATATTAAAAAGGTATCACTTTTATAGAAAGCTTAAAGTATTACTAATACTATAATAACTAATAGCTAAAATCTTAATAGACTTTATAATAAGATTATCTCTAGTAATTTTTAAAAAAGAAGAGATTAATATAATATTAGTTATTATTAATTATTATATAAAGTATACCCTATTTATTTTAATAAATACTATATTAAATATATCTAGCCTTATAGAAATTCTTTATAAGAAATTTAAGTTATAATTTAATATATTACTAAGAATTATATTTAATAAAAGCTTAATCTTTATTAATAAGTTTTAGTTAGAACTTTACTTTATTTTAAAGATTAAAATATTATTATTAATAGCATTTCACTCTTAAATAAATAGCTAAATAAAATAAATAAAATAAGTATTAAAATATTATTTAAGATATTTTATTAATAAAAAATAAAATAATTAAATAAACTTATTACTTATTATATAATTTATATATAATTAAGCTAAAAGTATTATAAGTAAAATATCCTTTATATAAGTATTAATAAGTTATAACTTAGATTTTTAATATAATATTAAGAGTAATATTATAAGAGAGAGAGTCCTAGAAGTTATAATAAGACTCTTTAAACTTATAAAACTTTATAAAGAATTAGTTTAATAATAAGAAAATATAAGTAAAAAACAGGCAGAGTACTATAACTTATACTACTAATTATTAGTATTATAAAGAAGGTAATTAATAGGACTATTAGCTAAGAACCTATAGCTAAAAGAGAAAAAGAAGAAACTAAGTCTAAGATTTATTAAGCCTTTTTAAATTCTAGAGGTTATAAGTAAATAAGCCTACTATCTAGCTCTACTTAAAAAGTATAATTACTTATATAATATATTCTATATTAGCTTATTAAAGCCTTAAAAAAAAATAAAAAGGTATTATAAATAACTTACTATTAATACCTAACTTAAAAGATAATAATAAGAATAAGTAAAAGGTTAAGATAATAAAAATATAAAGTAATAATCTATAAGTAATTATACTTTCTAATTAAGTAAAAGAGATAGCTAGTAGAATATAATTAGTAAATATTTATAGAAAATATATAAAATACCTTATAAATAATTACAGATTATTAGAAGATATTAGAAAAATAATAGATAATTAATAAAAAGATAGCTAAAACTATTTATAAAAAAGCTTAACTTAAAAAGTAAGAGTAATTAAGAAAATCTTAATATTAGAGATATTCTTACTATAAGAAGCAAATAATTAAAATATAAATAAATATTTTTAAACTATAATAATTACTACTAAGTTAATAAATATATAACTTTAATACTTCTTTAAAATATACTTAAATATTATAGTATAATTCTAAGCACTTAGGTATAATATGACTATAGACTTCTTAAATTAATTACTAAGTAATAAAAGAGCTAGTGCTTATATTAAATAACTTAAGTTCTCTATATAAAGCTTAATAATTTAAGACCTCTCTTAAAGACTTATAGTATTAGCATTTAGCTAGAGAATAATATTAGTAATATAATACTCTTTTAATAATATAAAGAAGAATATATATTAATAAAACTAAAATATTTAAAAATACTTATTAAATACTAGTAATAAGTGGTAATTATTATATTATAAATAATATAAGTGTTTTTAATTATACCTATATTATTAGTCAGCTTATATACTTATTATTAGGCAAGCTTAGCTTTATTAAAAGCCTAATATAATACCTAAAACTTAACAGGGATTTTCTAATAATTATTAAGGCTAAAGACCTGCTTATCTAACTTATTCTTATTCTCTACCTTTTACTTTATACTAAATAGCTTACTAAGAAAATTCTATTACTTTAATAATAAGTAAATCTAATCTTATATTTTATTAATAAGCTAAATAAGTAATTAATAATATTAAATTAATAGTAATATAAAGACTAATACTTATTATTTTATAAACCTTCTTCTAATTATTATACTAAGTATAATACTTAAATATTATCTTAAAAAAGAGATACTTAATTAAAATAATCTTTAATAAATATAAAAAAAACTTACTATACTTAATTATTATAGTATATAGGCAGAATATATAGAAGCTATAGCTAGCTTTAATAGAGATAATATAGATAAAATACTATTTCTTTTTTAAATAAGTAATATAAGAATTAAAAGCTATTACTGCTTTAATATATACTTAATATATAATAAAGAAATAAGAAGATAGAGAGGAATAAGAAGAATCTTTATTATTTTACTTATTAATAAGAGGTTTCTAATATTTATAATAATAAGTGCTAGTAGTAATAGAAAGGGAATTCTTAATAAGTAATTTATTATTAATATTCTTATAAGAAGGTTTAAGAATACTATAGTCTTAACTAATAAGTATAATAAAGAAGAATACTTTCTTCTTATTATTCTTACTAATATTACTTTTTTTTTTTTTTTAATATATTTATATTATTATTAATAAGGTATTATAAGTTATTTCTAAGAATTATAAGAGATAATATAAGTATTAAAGAAAAAAAAGAAAGATATTAAAAAATATAAAAATATAAAAATAAAAGAAATATATAATAAGTAAATAAAATATTATTAACTACTTAGTAAGATATAACTAACTAGCTAGCAAGTTATACTCTCTTATAATCTTAACCTCTAGTTAATAAAGGCATTAACTAATAAAGAGAGAATAGTTATAATAAGGGAAACTTAGTAATTTATAGTCACTTATATTATTATATGCGCTAGAGTCTATATAAGGTCTTTTATATATATATAGTAAATTAATAATAAGGCCTATAAGATCCCTACTCTTAATATAACTTTAAAAGCTTAACTCTTTAAGCTTTAGTCTTATAAATTAATTAAAGTTACTAATTATTCTACCTGACCTTTTATTCCTATTATAGTAGCTGCTACTAAACTTAACTTTACTATTTTAACTAATAGACTAAGAAATTATTAATAATCTAAAGACTTATTATAAAAAGCACTAGCTATAGTTCCTTATTAATATTATATTCTATAATCTTAATTTAAAGTATAAAATTATATAGCTATAAGCTATATAGTAAATTATATAATTATAGTAGCAGGTTAAGAATAATACTATTATAAATTACTAGAGAAAATTGCAGGTTTTTAGCCAGGTTCTTAGCCCTATAACTAGGCTAAAGAATTAGAATAAAGCCTATACTAACCTTCTAGCTCTTCTATAAGAGTCTTAATAATTAGAATGCATTTAATTAATTATAGCTATAAATAATATCTTAGAGTTAATAGCTGTATTTAATACCTTTATTAACCTTACTAAGGAAGTTATTATAAAGCCTAAAGGTAACCTTCTTAACTATTATAGCTGCCTTTATAGAGATCTATAAAAATAATAACCTTAATAAATTCCTAAATAAATTAGGCTGCCCTATACTACCTATAATAGCTAAAGCTATTACTGCTCTTATAATCTTAATCTATTATAATAAATTATAAGAAGACTCTAATTACTTATATCTTTAAGATCTTTAATAGTAGAAAAGGCATCTTTAGTAGTATTAAAAGGTTATAGAAGAAGCTGCGAAAACTCAGTCAAATCTTAATATATACCTTATATCAGGATCCCTACTAGAACTAGTGTAATTTGCAGTAAATTTAATAAAAGGTATATGCCCTATAATAACTGGCTTCTTATAATATCCCCCTTCTAATAATAACTAGATGCTGTTTAGCCGTATTATTATAGACCTGCTTTACTATATATCGCAAATGCGCCTTATAGCAGACCCTAGCTTGCATTCGCTATTATGCACTGATCCACTTGCCAAATCCGGGAAGGTGAGCTCTTGGCACCCATTTTATGCGTTTTGAAATACGGATTTTATTTTGAACGGCGTTACCGATCGGGACCTTGATCTCCCCTTGAACCAACGTTCAGCCACTGCCGAACTAGCTAACTGTTAATAGAATCCGCTCCGGCTAGACTGCGCGAAGCAGGGGGGAACTACATGCACTAAGCCTATAAGAAAACAGGGGTTCGATTGTATATGTAGTTACTTCTGCGTTGAGGAACCCGGAGTTGGAGGAGAACCCGCATCTCCTCCTCAGCTGATTTTCTGGGCTGAGGTCCTCGGCAGTTCGGCCATGGTAAGCGACCAAATTGAGAAATCTACGCTGAGATCATCTTACATGCGTAATAAGCTAGTGCAAGGGCCCTTTGTGCGGCAGAACCTGCATGATCTCCATCTTCACCGGCCCCTGTTGGGCTTAGCAAGGCCAGCCACCTACCCAATCAAGATTGGGCTCGACGCCACGATGCCATATGCCGAGAGTTAGTCTGGCTCCGGATTAGGCTGCAACGCAATCTGATTACCTCAGTCACTCGGCTGACTATTATCCATTGGTGACAGTGACTTCATCATTGCGCTACATACTATCCTATCAGCAGTCCTATGGGATTAAGCTGGACAGTTGCTGGGATCAAGGGCCTATGTGTTAACACACAATAATCACTACTTCCCTGCAGGTCCCTAAGTGCAGAGAATACAAGTACTGTTGATTGAGATGACTGTTCTTCTGGGCTTTACTCAAAGCTCTTCAACTATGGGAATAACGTGTGGCAAACATTTGTTCCCCTTGATGGGAGGATACTTTTACATACCATCGGCTAAATCCTGGTGATACTAGTCTGGCAACTGCGCCGCACGCCCTCCAATTACGAAAAGGAACTTCAGGGATGGATGCACTATAATCCTTCGTCGAACGATCAGGATTGCGAGGAGACGTATGCAGGCTGGTTTAATAACAAATAATTATTCCGGCTGCCTTGTCGCCCACTTCAGCAGGATCGTTACATCCACAACAATCATTGACCTAGTAGTAGTCAATACCTAGCACTTTCACACATATACTATTACTTGCCACCTGACCCACACGCTATCGTTCATGAATTTGTATGGTGTTTGTAGATGCTAGAGACCTTTGACTGTTAAATATCAGCAATTCACCTTGCACGTAATGTCTTTAAAGCGAAATGTAATAGGCGCCAAATATGTACCTTCTGATTCGGAACATAAACAGCTGTTAATCAATCCAAGCACACTGTACAGTCCAAAGTCTTCGACGAATAGATTCATTCTTTACTCCCCACTTTTAGCTCCCAGTCTCGCCACTTCGCGACTCAATGTACATACACGCCGAAGATCGTCAGCATCTGTGCTTATGATCTCTTGTTCATCGAGATCAGTAATTCATTCCTTCAATATCTTGATATGCATTTCAGACTGCTTTGTGGCTTTGAGAGAACTGACTTGATCGTTCCCAACCCCTGTGGGTTTGTGAAAAGTCAAGGTGCCACTCGCCTCGACGGACTCAACCGCAGTTACGCGTAACGGCCATCCAGTAATTCGGACTATGTAAGATTGATTGGTCGAGAGGAGACCGTTTTCATGGAGAACTACTGTACGGATACCCCCCGCGGGAATGTGGCTGCAGCAGTTCAAGGCCCGTCCCGCAATATTGTACGCTACGACAAAGCCCGGCGGGGATCCCGGCTGGCGGACTCGCAGAGGGAAGTGTTAATTCTCCATCGATCGAGCGCAGTAAATACCTAAGCCGAGATGAGTAAGTGGAGACAGTATCTGGGTCGAAAAATCATGTGAAGGCTTAGGACCTCCCTGAAGCGGCGTGCTTGACTGCGTCAAATTGCGGAGCGGCCGAGGTATCTCACGCAAGGCCGTCAGCTTACATTACATTGAAAGTCAAAAACGTGGGTCATCGCGCGGCCAAATATAAACACGACTCACCAAATGCATCAGTATCTGACCGAAACGAGTTAAGCCGTCCGTCCCAACCTGAGCCTGTAACTTGTATAGAACGAAAGATGCAGGCAGTCTGGTGCGAGCGGCTACTATGTACGCACCATGGAGCTCGCAATGCTTTCGGACCCTTCAACTACGCCTCGCAAAAGACGTGATTGATGCAACCACGTGTCTAATAGTGGATTTCTATCTCAACTGCACCGACCGGCTGGAACAGCTTATATCAATAATCAAACCCAGGAGCAAACACTCAGACTTCGTCTCGACCCACAGCCGTCCAACACACTATGAGGGGAATGAACACACCAGAGGGGCAGTTATCTCCGCCAAGATCTACCTCAGAACGCATGGAGCTCGTCAGTCTCAATGTCCGTCCCCCCGCCGGGGTATGCTAACGGGATCGACTTGCAGCCAAAGTACGCAGTTTCACAAGCTCTGTTTTCATCAGGGCCGGCAGCTGCCTCACGAGGAGACCACATGTTGCGAGGGCCGCCAAACGGTACTGATGGTTCAGACCGTCGCAGTAAAGTGATAGGCAAGAGGAAAAGAACCAGTCCCGGATTAGCTCGGCCGCAGTCCGGGTCAAGTTGCACTGGACTTGTATGTGCCTATCCAGATCTGTCCACTCGTGCTGCAGGTGAGGCTAATTAAACGCATCTCGCAGCCACAATACGCTGTCCCGGAATATTTGCTGTCGCCGCAGGTGGTGTGTCACTCACCTGGAGCCCATACGTTACAGACACCGCCGTCAAATGAAAATGATGCCCCCGACCGTCGTGGTGACCCTCCAAGCACTTGTATACAGTCGAGGCCCAGGATACCTGAGCAGCCTCGACCAGAAGCGGCGCATCTCGCACGTGGCACACCATGTGAAGAGGAACATAGTTACTCTCGTCACCTACCCTCGACAAGTACTGGTCATCCAAATGAGCAGCTGCGTGTCTGCCAGTTTTTAGATCAACTTCCGAACCTTCCATTCCACGCAACGGATAAAGATCTCGGCGCCAAGCAAAACACCTTCTTAGGTTAGTATCTCGTAGCTCGTTGACTCGAAATGTTGTCACTGACCCTTCAATCTTGTCAGACGAAGCATTCTTCCTGAGCCCGACCATAACAGACCCATGGGGAGAAATACCTACTCCGGACCTGTCGTGGAATCCTCCCAACAAGGTCCCTTTCCCAGTGGCCAAAGCTGTACCTACGGCTGAAACAGATGCAGTGGCACCTGATGGAGCCCTCGAAATGGGCCGAAGTGTGTCGGACAGGCGTGCCATAGATGCACATAACATGGCCGGCACAGGACAAGCGCAGGTCAACAACTCGGACTCAATTGAAGCCCGTCTATCGCATGTTCTGAAGGCAGTGGACGCGGCTGGCTTCGATAGTCTGGATAGTGCCGTCGCGGCGTATTACAAAAAGTCACTAAAGGGAAATGAATGGCTTCGACAGCAGCAAAGACTGAACCGTATGCGACGACTGCCCGCCCTCTTAAAGGAGCTTCATCAGTCAGCGCAAGGTTGGGGGCAATGGGAGAGGAGGAATTTTCAAGAGCAAATAATCAAGAGCACGGAAGAGATCCTTTTTGCTGAGCTACAAGATCATCTTGCCGCAAGGCGATCTTGTCCCCAAAACTCACCTTGCAGCACTGAACAGTCGGGCCAAGCCGGTGAGAACGAGGTAGAGGATGAAGTAGATGCCGAAGCTGAGGTCAGTTTAAAGAAGCCTACTAATCTGCTGTTTAAGGTTTTGATCATACTAACCAGAAGCATAGCTGCCGAACACATGGACCTTGTTAACATCACTATCAACAAGATATAGCACTATAGCTTCCCAAGACTGGCAAACCGAGATGCCGAAATTGGTTGGCAAGTTTCTAGCAGCTGGTACTGGCTAGAGTACCGAGAGCGAGTGGTGTTGGCGTTGGCGTTTGCATGAATTGATGTGTCGGCGCATTGTTCATTGCGTTTCATGATTCATTGACGGCTGCTATAGAGGAGGGTATCCAACCGTAATTGGCATGAGATACTCCTACTACTTCTGAAACAGCCAGTCCCTCTACAGCAGCCAGTCTCGTATCTAAAAGTTCCGGTTATGGCACTTGGGATGTACTCAACTGAATATGACGGGGTTAAAAAGGGCAAGGACTCGGACGAAACTAATTGTCTTCGTGTTGTGTGTGTTGAACAAGTTAACTCCTGTATATTAGCTCGCTTGGTCCGCCGGGGCGACGATCCCGAGTGCGTTCCTACTGAATCTACACATAGAGTTACAATTTGGATAGACAAAAGATTGACAACAACATGAGCAAGACTCACAGTGAGTTAGTGGAGGCCTGCGCGACATCTTCATCGTCAACCTCGACCGATGTTTCGGCTGAATGACCTCCATTCATCGCGCCATTGTCTCTGCTACGAAAGATGTTCTGTCCATTATCCAATTCGCTCTGCTTCCCCACACCCGTGACTTGAGGGAAAATATGCGCCCATAGCCAGACAGCTTGATTAAAGACACGTTCGCAGGCTGACGTCGCTGCTCGGTCGTTGCCAGTTGCCTGGACCATGGCGAGCTCGTCGACGATTGATTTGCATACGTCTACAAAGCGACCAAAATTTTCGGATTTCCAATTCTCGATGAATGCTTCGCGGAGGGCGGTCGTATGGCCATTCTTGGGTTTTGCTTGGCTGCTATACGGACTCACGGGTACGGTTGCCGACAAGAGATAAGACGGAAGGGAATAGGTGCTTTGTTGCGGTGTTGGCATCGACCGGGTAACGAATGTACCTGCATAGGAGAAGGAGTTGTAGAAGAGCTGGGAGCTGGTCAGCTTGTGATCGACAAACTTGCAAAGCAGCTTACAATCTCCACAGCCCACAGCATCACCATGCCTTCAAGTAACGTTGCAGACGGACATGATGCGCTGTTTAAAAGATCCACGAAGCTTTTGGTTGGTGGTCTTGGCTCGTCCAAGCTCACTTCCAGTCCATACTTGCGCTTGGTGGCTTCGAGAAACTCCAGCTCCTTTTTCATGTTGATTACGGCAGAACAAAGCAAGTCTAGACACCGGAATGTCGAGTCGCCTTCTAGATTTGCGGTTTCTGGTATGCGAATTTTACTTATAAGTGCTCCAGCAAACGGCACAAGTGATCGAGAGATGTACCCGACCTGCGCCAGCCACTGGTTGAGAGCATTCTCACCGAGAGATCCAGAACCCGCGTGCAATAAAAAGGTATGTTGAGTTGCATTAGTTAGTAGATCCTCAGCTTGAGCCAACAGATGATGAGCCAAGGAAGGCGCTTCTGTAATCTTGGGGGCTTGGGACGGCGAAGGCTGCGGCCCAAGACCTCTCGATGCCGTTCCACCTCCAGGACGACTCAAAGGACGCGGGCTGACCATGACGTCAGCTTGTGGCCTGGCGCCGTTCCATATGGCCGTGGTGTGATTTTGCTGTTCGCTGAGGGCCAGGCTTCCGCTCGCCAAAAAGTCTTCCCCTTCAGCAGCTAAGAGAAATTCCTTGCATTGGATCAAATGGTCTGCTTGCCGAGTTGCGTTCTTGGCCCGGACAAAGCCACAGCTCTGGCATCGGACTCGCGCGCACTGTCTGGGAGATCAGCTAAAATTCATTTTCGGGATGGCTCGTCGAACCTTGTGGCCAAGACTATCGTCGAAAAACTCGTCAAAGTACTTGCTCATGTCCACCATCGATCGTGGCCGCTGCATGTTAAGGCTTAGACTTGGTCCCAAAGGGCCGGACGAAGTGTCAAAACCGCGAGAGTCGCCGAAGACTCTCCTACCATTGCCGTTGTACGGGTTCGGCGGAGCAAGTTCCTGACCGTTCCCTGCCACTCTCCACGCCGCGTATTCGGGGCAGTTTTGGAGGTGTGCCTGGAAATGTGAGTTGGGCCATCGATGATGGGGTTTCGAGAAGTCTAACCTTCTTGCGGCTCAGAACTTTGGCGCTTCCTTGCCAACGCTTACAATGACTGCACTGGACAGTTTCCCCCAAGTTGGCGCTATCCACTGGCCTAAACTGTGGCATTTCTTAACAACTGTCATTCCGCGGACGCCTCGAGCTTGTGGGTAATACCTGGTCGTGTGTATAGGTGTCGGCTGGGCGGGGCATTGTACGATCGAGGAGTACTAACGCCTCGAAATTAATGGATATCGCGTCGATTACAAGACGAACAGCCATGCACATTTGTTGAGGGGTGGGTTAAAAACTCAATGAGGAAGTGGAAATGGGATGGATACCTCAGGTATAATGGTTTCGTATTGAAGGAAAATTAGTTGTAGCAAAGCCGCGTCGATCTTAGGCCTGGCCAGCGTAGGAAAGGTGGGTCGCACAGTTATCAATAAATCTGTAACGTGGCCTGGGAAAGGCGTCGTAAGTGCTGATTATGTTATTTATACGAAATTACAGATGAGCAGAAACACCGCAAGCGCTGTAATATTTAAATTAGGGCTTAGATTAAGAAATGAATATGTTTTTATAGCTCAAATAATTCATATTATATAACAAAACACTATTAGTTATAAATATTATATTTATCTCTATATTAGTTATATAATTAGTATTTTATTTTATATTTATATTATTAAAAAAGGCATTTTTATATATTTAAAAAAAAGGCTTATTAAATAAGATCTATTTTATCTCTAGTATAGTTATATTATATTAATATCTTATAAGTAAATAAGAGTATAGAAGCTAGTAAACCTTAAAAAGCTATCTAATTTAATAGTAAATAAGACTATAAGTATCTTTATCTTTTTATAGTTTTATCTAGCTTTAATATGTTTTTAATATAATTACTAATAGTTTTTATTAGGCTTAGAGAGAAAAATAAGATAATAATAGTAGTAGTAAATAGAGAGAAAGAGAAGAAGGAGATAGTAGTGGCTAGTTAGCTATTTAGTCTGCTATTATAATAAGTCTAGTATAAGTATTACTATACTAGCCTTATATTATAAGAATAAGAATATAAGATATAGCTACTATTTATTAGAAGTAAGTAAATAAGTACTTTATTATTTTTATAGTATTTTTATATTATTAATTATTTATTTTAGACTTAGTAGCTAAAGTATATATTATTTATTAGTCTAATTAGAAAGGTAATTATCTTATATTCTCCCTAATAATATAACTTATTAAAGAGGCATTTATAGAGGCTTTAGTTAGTAAGGCTTCTATAAGTATAGTCTTCTTTTACCTTAGTCTTTACTAATTCTTATAGCAGATAGAGAAGATATAAGAGCTAAGTAATATAGCAGCTTATATATTAAGCGCTACTAAAATAGTAAATTAAGCCTAATTTAACTTTATACTAAGTATATAGGCACTATTCTCTAATAATAACTTGTTTATTAGTAGTATTTTATATCTTATTAATACTATAAAATATTTAATAAAATTAGAGGAGTTATTTTTAGAGGAGCTTTACTTATATAATAAAACTATTCTAGCCCTATATAGGGTATAATTATATAGTAATATATTAAATAAAAAGAATTTTATCTTTAAGTAATAGGTAAATAGGCAGAAGAAGTTATAAGTTAAGAATAATATTAAGAAGGAGAAGGAGAAGAAGAAGAAGGAGAAGAAGAAGAAGAATAAAGCAGATTCTCTACTAATCTTATATTAATTATAGTAATTATAAGATAAGTCTTTAAATAATAATAAGTTAGTATAGTATAAATAGTGCGGCTATAGTAAGTATATAATAATATATATAAGAAAGTTAATACTTTTTACTTTCTATACTAGTTTATTTTCCTTACTTTTTCTTTTTTTTTCTTCTTATTATATTACTTTATAATTACTCTTTATTTTCCTATAAATAGGCTAGTTTTTTACTCTTTTATAGGCTTTTTTTTAAGTATATTAATATATTTTTATAAAAGCTATTAAAGTACTTAATAAAGGCTTAGTAATTTTAACTTAACTATATAATAGTTCTGCTATATTTACTAGGACTATTAGCTCTATATTATCTAGTTAATCTTCTCTTTTATTTCTTTAGTTTTTTTTTCCCTTTTTATTAGTATTCCTCCTATAATTATAGTATAAGCTTAAATTAAAGTATAGCTTATATTTAGAGAAACTACTATATTAGTATCTAAGCTTTTTTTAAGTCTAAGATTTAGTTATTAAAGTTATATTAAATATATAGCAGGTTTTATAAAAATAGTTAATTATTATTATAAAAGTAGCAGTCTATAAATATATAGCTTAGTATTTTAGTATCTTTATTATATATATATAAGAGAGATAGGATATTAAGTACTTAGTACTTAAATAAAAAAGTCTTAGAGGCTTAGGCATTTTATATAGAATTAAACTAGTATTAAACTCTTAAATTTTATAAGATTATTATAGAGTTATTATATCTTCTTATTAAATAATAAATATATTTTAACTATTTCTTTTTTTATTAATTTATTACCTATCTTTTAATATAAGATAAAGTTCTTTTTTATTATACTTTTTATATAACTATACTTCTCTTCTTAGGTCCTCCTTTTACTTTATATTTTAATTAGAGCTATTTAATTACTTACTTTTCTAGCTTTTTAATTAGTTTATATTATAGTTTCTTCTGCTTCTTAGCATATATCTAGTATATTACTACTATAGATATGCCTTATATAAGATTAATCTTCCCTAATGCAGAAGGCTGCTACAGCCCTTAACTGCTGTGGCAAAAGGTCTAGCTGTACCCTAGTTAGTAGGAAACAGCTGTGCAAGGCTCTATAGACCCCTAAACCCGAAGGTCTGAGGTCCTAAACACCCTCGCAAGTGCCTGACAGCTAGTCAGATAAGATATAGATCTAATCCTATATTATTCCCCTATTAATAGAGGTATTAGTAGTATTTTATAACTTATTTATTAAGATATAAATTTAAAAGAGAAATACTAAGCTTACTTTAAAGCAGCTACTCTAAAGTTACTTTATATATTCTTATAACTATATATAGAGTCTATGCCTATTTTAATATAAGTATATATATAAGCCCTTTAGGCTTGCCTTAGTTATTTATTAAAGAGTAATAAGAATCTGCTCTATAAGCTATTACTAATTAAATTACTTATATATATATTAGTTTTATAGCTATAAGATTAATATCTTAAGTACTTAATATAATTATATATAAAGCCTGCCTTTATCTCTTAAGTTTCCCTTTAAGCTTATTAATATATAGATCTTATTAGAGTTTCTAATATATTTAAAGGCCTAAGAATCTATATATAATAATTAGTATTACTATATTAAGTTTAAGTTATATACTTATTAGGTCTAATAGCCTCTTTTTTATAAAGTATATAAGCTTTACTTTAAATAGTTTAAATATTATTCTATTTTCTTTTACTTATTTCTTATAAATATCCTATCTAGCTTCTAGTTACTTTTATATCTCTTCTATATTATAGCTAAAGGCTAGCAAGTTTATATTATTAGTAAATCTAACTATTAGAATACCTTAGGCTTTTTTTTTTAGCTATATATAGAGGTCTATAATAAAGATAATAAATAGAATTAAAGAGAGTAAGAATTCTAATAGAATGCCTATATTAATCTTAAATAAAAAGGAGATAGTATTATTAAATTAGAAGCATATTATATATATATTAAGAAAGCTTTAGATTTATTATAATATTTATAAAGAGAACCCTATTATTTAAAGTATTATAATTAATTACTTATAGTTAATTATATTAAAAGCTTTTATAAAGTTTAGCTAAAGTAGTAATATAATACTATATTAAAACTATATTATATATATTACTTTAATTATAATTATAAGTATTAGTTTTATTAATCTTTAGGCTTAGTTTCCTATTTGCTCTTCTAATAAAATGCCCGCTGCCTCTGCTATAATTAAGATATATTTCCTAACTATAATTTTAATAATCTTACTTATTATACTAAGGAGTGATATTAGTTACTAGCTCTTTATAGTTCTTTAGATCTTTAGCAGCTTACTAGTCTTTAAAATAACTATTATAATAGTAGCATAGAAGTACTTTAAGAAATATTTAAGTTTAAAGCTTACTCTTATAATATAATATAATACTTCTTAAAATAGTTATATATATATTTTTAGGAAACTTATAAAAATACTATTTAATTCTAAAGCTTTCTATAATTATATTTTATTAAGAGCTTTAAAGATCTTTTTACTTATTACTTTAGAAAATAATAAAAGCTTATTAATTCTATCTTAGTTTTATATCTCTTTTATATTAAAGATAGATAGAAGTTAAGTATTATCTACTTATATATTAAGAAGAATTATTTAATAAGAATTTATACTTTCTCTATATATTTCTTTATTAATAAATTAAGATTAGGTTAAATAAGAGACAGAAGCTATAATAATGCTAATATAAGACTATTATAAAGTCTTACTTATTTCTTAATCTTTTATAATATATTTAGTTTAATATTCTTAAGTATTTAATATTATAAAATGTAAAATATATTAATAATTACTTACTTTTAGTATATATTTATATTATATAACTCTTACTAGTCTTTATCTCTTCTTATATATTAGTAATTCTATCTTACTTATTTTAAGTTCTTAATTACTTTAGTAATATAGTAGTTTTACTATAGGTTTTATACTAAGCTATATTACTTTTATATTAGTATTATAAACTCTGCTATTTTATAGAGTTTATTAATAAGCTAGTTAATCTTTTTATTTAGGATATTTACTATTTTAATTCGCAAGTAATCCTAGCCTATTTATATATAGGCTATATTTAAAGCCTTTTTTCTATTAGTTGTTTTCTAATTATATTAAAGGCAGTCTTTAACTAGTAAGTCTTTTACTAACTATACTAATATATAAGCTTTAAGTAGTAAGTATTATAGGAAGTAATTAGAGCTATTAAGGTTATAGTTTACTTCTATATATCTTGCCTCTATATTAATACTATACTATATAAGATTAAGAGTGCTATTTTTATAGCCTTTCTTTATATAAGTAATTATTCTTATTAATATAATAAGTATAAGTTATAATTAGTTTATAATTATAAGAAGTACTTTACTTTCTTTTAAGTTATAGTTATAATAATCTTATATTAGGTAGTAGAGATTAAAGTCTTTAATAAGAACTATTTAAGTATTTACTTTAAAGTCTATAAAGATATATAATATAAGTAATATTTCTATACTATCTAGCAGGTTATATATAGTAATAATTTATATAAAGAGAAGATAAAAGAGATATTTACTTAGTCTTCTCCTAACTTATATATTTAGGACTTAAAGCTATATTATATATATATATAAATCACTACTTATTTTAAGCTATATATTATATAATAGTTAGAGTTTTCTAAGTAGGCTAGTGCTTTTATTATAATACTTATTATTAGTTTTATAAGTATAACTATATTATATATGCTTTTTATCTATAGTATAAATACTATAAGCCTAAATCTGCAATTTATATTTTAATATAGGATACTTAATATTAATTAAGCTAGGTTTAGGCTATAATTAGACCTTAAGAGGGCTTTAAGTATAGTTCTTATTATGCACTTATTAGGGGTTCTTATATTAGTATTAAAGTTTTAAAGCTACTTATACTAAGAGTGTAATTTCTACTTATAGCTAGTTTAAATCTATTATAATTTAAGATCTATTATATATTTCTTATAGAGTCTCTATTAAAAGAGCCTAAAGGTTTACTTCTCTTTTTACTTTATTAGAAATCTTAGAATTACTATATAAAAATAAAGATATATATTATACCTGGTATTTTTATAATTACTCTATTATTATAAAAGTATATTAATTATATATTAAACTCTTTTCTTATATATATTTAATACTTTTCTATCTTTAAGTAATTATAACTTTAAATTAGGTAGTTACTCTTATATAATATATAATAATATAGTATCTCTTCTTTAGTTATTAGGTAGTAATTATATAGTTCTCTATTAGTCTTAGAGCTATATACTATATCTTTATATTATTTATATACTTCTTATATATTATAAATATTTATAATATATTTAAACTAAAAGCACTTATAGTATTAGGTTAGCTTAAGTCTCTTATTATAAGGTTTATAATTAAAGACCTTTTTATTTAAGAAGAAGCTAGAATTATATAATATATTTATATTATTAATTAATATTATATATAGGATTAGGCTTATGTATATTATATTTAGTACTTAGTTTAGTTTTTCTTATATTTTCTTTATTTAAGTAATATTAATATTATTTAAATTATTTATTTTAGTAATTAGAGTATTTATATTATTTAATATAAATTTAATATATATACTCTTTACTATTACTATAAAGATAAAGAGTATAACTTTAATTTTATTACTAAAGGCTATTTAAACCTATTTCTTCTTTTATAATCTTATTACTTTTACTATTATAAAGATAAGTATTATATTAAGGCTAGGAAGTCTTTATATTATTAGAATATTATTATTATTATAAGCTTAATTTACTATATTAATTATCTTCTTAGGTATTTTATTTAATATATTTACTATTACTTCTTAAGTTTAAATAGTAACTTTGCACTTAATATAGTTTTATATTAGCCTTTTAGCTATTTCTTACTATTTATAAGTTAGTTTTTTTTTTTTTTTTTCTAGTCTTTTACTAGGATTTTAGTAAAAAATTAGTAGTTTTCCTCCTAAATTAGCTAGTTCTAGCGCTCTTAATATAGTTTTTAATATTATAGTTATTATTTTAGTAACTTAATAAGAGATATAATCTTTAATATTTATATTTAATCTATTAGTAGCATAGTTATATAGTATCTTTTAGGCTTAGCAGCTACTTATATACTCTTAAAACACTTTCTATACCTCCTCTAAGAGGTTAGAAGATATAATCTAGCTAATTCTCTTATAGGCTTTCTCTATATATATATTAATATAAGTAATAGCTAGTTATAGCTTAGTTATAGTATATTAGCTACTAGTATTATACTAGCTAGCTACTATATATAAGTTATGCAAATTCTACTTAAGGCTATATTTTCCCTAGTTAATAACTATTAGATTAGCCTTAGCACTAGCGCTAGTATTTTATAACTTATAATATTATTTTAGCATTTCTTTTATTATTATTATTATAGATTATATTATTCTTATTATTCTTATATAAATCGCTTTGCCTTTTAGCTATAATTAACTATATTAGTAGACCTCTATAATACTATTTATATTATATTAAGGGTAAATATATAAATAAATAGAAAGTGAATTATAATAAGCCTTAAAGCTATTATTTACTATATCTTTAGGTATATATAAGTAGCCTCTTTATTACTCTTATAGCTTTTCTTTCTTTTCTTTATCTCTTAATATATCTTATAAGTTCTTTTCTATTAGTAGTAGTATTTCTTATTAATAGTTTTTATTAAAGATTAGCTTTTACTAATACTTTATAATAGCAGATATTTTATTATTATATTTGCTGCTATATAAGTCACTTTATATCTTATTTCCCTATTTTAAAACTTATTATTTAACTTTATATAGCTCTTCTAATACTATTATTATTAAAGCCGCTGCTAATATTATTACTACTAAAACTATCACTGCCTATATCACTGCTACTACTACTGCTAAGGCTGAGGCTAAAGCCACTGCCGCTGCTATTATTAAGCCCCTAGTTAATACCCCTATTAACACTCTTATAAAACCCCTTATATTTCTTAAATAAGTCTTTTAAAAGTTATTTCTCTATTTTAAGACTTATTATATTAAAGTTAGATAATAGTTTCTTATCTAACCCCTCCCTTTCTAATAAGAAGGAAAATCCTTTTAAGTATCCTAATAAATAAGTATTTTTAAGTATTATTTTTTAATTTTAAGTCTTATTTTATAGTTTTAGAGTTTTAATCTTTATTTATAAATATTATAAGAAGTTAAATAGTATTACTACCTGCTATACTACTACTAAAGCTAAGTATAATACTATTTAAGCCGCTGCTATTATATAAGATCTTCTTATTTTAATTATTTAAGATTTATTTTACTAATTATAATAGTGCCTTTAAGCCTTATATTATTCTATATATAATATATTTTTAGGCTACTTTAAGTAGTCTAAATATAAAGTTTAAAATAGGCTATTATTAGAATGCCTCTAGCTATAATTACTATTATAAGTAGTGCTTTATTAGTAGCTCCTGTCTCTCTTTATAAAGAAGCTTATTTTTAGTATTTAAGACTTATTTACTAATTTTATATTATAGTCTAAAAGTATTTTTACTTATAGTATTCTATTAATTAGATTATATTTAAAGTAATAATATTAACTTAAAAGTAAATAGCTTTTATATCTCTATTCTTTAATTTAATACTTATTTTTAATATCTATTTATAAAAGAAAGAGAAGTATTATATTATTATAAAAATAGTGCTTTATAAGTATAAAGATAGTAGTTTTTCTATAAGTAATAATTCTTAGTTAGTATAAATAAGATTAATTTAGTAGTTTTATAGCTTATTTTATAGTTTTTATTTTTATATTTTTATATTTAGGATTATAGCAGCCTATAGGCCTAAGAATTAACTATTATTACTGCTGCTAATTTTCCCTCTTTATAATATAAATATGCTATTTAAATTATATATTTTAAATTTAATACTTAATATTATAAATAGTATTAAAAAGAATATAAAGTATATAATTATATATAAGAATTAATAAGAGGCTTAGGTAATATTAATAAAAAACTATTAAATATATAATATAAACTAACTTAAAACCTTTTAAAACTAACTTAATATATATAATTAGATCTCTCTTAGAGCTAATAACTATAAAGAAATACTCTATTAGCTTTAAAAATATAAGTATTTTTACTATAAAATAGAGGAATTAAATTAGAAAACCTTAATAATCTTTAGTAAGAATATTTATAATATAATATTGCACTTAATTATAGTTAGAATATATAATTAATATAAATATAACCTACTTATATTAAGAGAACTTAGATATAATAAGATTATAATTATAATTAAAGGCTATATTTAAATGCATATTTATATAAAATATAAGCTTATTAACTTTATATTATTAACTTATATTCTATTTATTTTAATATTAAAGAATAATTTAATTTAAAATACTTAGTAATTAGAGCTAGCTAGCTCTATTATACTTAGGGTAAAATAAGAGATATAAGAGAAATTAATAGTAAAGATAGAGCAGATATTTAGTAATTAGTCTATTACTATAATAAAATAGCTATAGAAGTTATAAAAAGAGATTATATAAAAGAATATTATATAATTAGTAAGGAAATTTATTCTTATTAAGAAAACCTAAGAACTTTAAGTTAATAATATATTTTTAGAGTTAGATAAAGGCATAAAGTATCTAATTTATTATAATATTAATACTATAAATAGTCTTAGTAGTGATATAGAAAGGAAGGTTAGTATTAACTAATTAGGTATATATATATATTATAAGAAGGATAAAGATCCTGCACCCTATATAAGCTAGGGTCTTCCTACTTAAGTGGGTGCACCACAGCCCGTATAGGGCCTATGCTAAGGCATATGCTATAGCATATAATGCTATAGCCTTAGTTCTAAGGCTAAAGTGCATTAAGTAGTAATTCTTATAACTCTTAAAGAAGTAAAAATAGAGAGTATAAGTAAAGAATCTGCTATTATTACTATACTAAAAAAGATTACTTCTTAAATAACTATAAATAATATAACTTTAATATAAAATTAGGCTTAGTTAAGTATAGCTCTTAGATAGGATTTCTAATTATTAAATACTTTAATTAAAAGAAACTAAGGTTTATAATATTTTTAATATTAATATCTTACTTATTATTAAACTCTTAATTCTGCAGTTAAAGACTAATATTTTAATATATTATTAAGTAATTAGAGATAAAGTAATATAAGATCTTAGAATATCTGCTTATAATAAAAAAGGAAATAGAATATAATTAAGAGAAAAATAATTAGAAAAAAGAGTAGCTAGATTAGTAGTTTAAAAATATCTATTTAATATCCTATTTCTAGCCTAAGATATAAGATAAGCTAGTAAAAAAGATAAACTATAGAATTTTATATATTACTTTAGAAGATCTTATATCTTATTAGAATATAATAAATAAGCATATTATTAATAATATTACTATTTTAAAAAAGAGATATAGAAATAATAATATAATAAAACTTATTAAGATAGATAATAAGAAATCTAAAACCTAAGAATAAACTCTATTATTAGATATTACTTAGCCTTTAATATTAAAGAAAAAAGAGCTTAAAAAGAAAAAGAATTATATAACCCTAACTATACTATTAACTCTTAAAGAGTAATTAGCCTATATAAGATATAGATTTATTAATATTATTATTAATAAAAAGGTTATAGTCTTAGCTAAAGATCTTTATATAATTAATAAGAAAATAGGTTTTGCTATTATATAATATATAAGGGATATTATTAATAAGATTAATACTTTTATATAATAAAATAATATTATAAGTTATAAAATATTAAAAATAAATATCTATAAATCTTTCTTAAAATAAAATCTAAAAGAATATATTAAAATAGAACTATTATATATAATATTAAAAGGCACTTTAAAATAACTAAAGAAGTCTTATATAATAAGTCTATAATATTAGGGGTAGAAATTAGTGTCTTTTAGGAATAGTATATATAAAGTATAGTAAGGCATTTATATAAACTAGAAAATACCTAATATAACTTTAATTAAGCATCTTTAGTTCTAATAGAACTTATAGAGAAAGACTATAAAGCACTTATTATAATTTATATTTATACTAATAAGAAAGTTCCTAGCTAGACTAATAATTAGATAAGAAATTTAATAATAAACTAGCTTTAAATAATATATTAGTAGTATCTTTTAAGTATCTTATAACTATAGAGCTATTATATAAGATTAAAGATAATAAAAGTTATAATATTTTTAATAATTACTAGAAGAGCTAGTATTTTAAGTCTCTATTATAATATATATATCTCTCTAATTTATTAGCTAAATCCCTTAACTAGCTATAGCTATATAAAATATATAAAAGAGAGGTAAATAAATTTAAGCTATTATTATATTATATATTAAATCGCCTTCTATTCTAATCTCTTTTTTAATCTTTTTTTTTAACTACTACTTCTTTAATATTACTATACTACTAAACCTTTAAAAATAGCCTTAATCTATATCTCTTTCTACTTCTTTATATTAAATATATTTTAAATAGTTGCATTTATTAGCTTCTTTTTAATTTATATAATTACTTTAACTAGAAATACCAGGCTATAGGCCCTAAAGATAATAATATAATTTTATAATATATACTTAATATTCTCTGCTCTAATTAGCTAAGTAGTAATTATATAATTATAGGCCTATAAGCCTAAGGCAAGAAATAGCTCCTTTATCTTCTTAAGCCTAAAGCTACTTATAGCTGCTATTTTCTTTTTCTTTAAAGCTAGTATTCTCTTATTAAGCAGGTATTATAAAGAGTTAAGTCTCTTACTTATAGCTATAGTAGCTTTACTAGCTAACTTAGTAGCAGTCTTCTTCTTTATCTTTTATATAGCTATAATAGCTGCTCTAGTAGCAGATATAATAATAACTGCAGCTACTTGCAAACTAGTCTTAATTATAAATATAGCCTTATCTTTAGCAGCTTTAGTAAGCTTAGCAGCTTAGTTTTCTTTAGTAGCTATAGTAATAATATTATCTTTATTAGCTAAGTTAGTCTTATTAATAATAAACCTAACTAATAGGGCTAGCTATAGCTGCTGCCTGCTTAGCAGCTTAGGGTTCTCTTTATTAAAGTTATTACTTTTATTACCTAGTTAAATACCCTAAGTAAATAGAACTTTCTAAGTTATAGATATTAAAAATACTATATTATTACTAGCTTCTATAATATTATTACTAGCTATAAGCTCTATAATAAAGATCTTAGCCTAAGTATTATAAATTATTTTATTATTATAAGTAAGTTCTACTATTAATATTATTATCTTATAAGTAGAATATTTAAATATAAAAGTAGCTTTATTAGCTTAACTTATTATTACCTTATTATTAATATTATTTATAAATAATTCTAATATATATATAGCTGCCTATTAAAATATATTCTAATATATCTTTATATATTATTACTTTAATTTAAAATTACTAATATTCTAGTTATAGCTTAGCTAATAGTTATTAAAGTGCTATAATATCTCCTTAAAGATATTTTAAATATTAGCTATCTTTATTAACTTTAACTTATTATTTCTTTAAGCTATAAATAGTAGCTTAAGAAATAGAATAAATTAGACCTTAGTCTATTATAGCTATACCTTCTTTAGCTTAGCTTTAGGCTTAGCTACTAGCTTAAGTATAGCCTTAGTCTTTATAGCCTAGCTTTTCCTAGCTTTTAATATTTTAAGTATTATAGGCAGTGTTATTACTATTAGGGCTATTATTACTAGCTTAGGTAAGGGTAAAGATAACTATATTAAGCTTATTATATTAAAAAAGCAGCTAATTTATATTATATTAGGAATATATATTATAACCTTTATTAATTATTATAACCTAGCTAAATAAGCCTATTATAGAGCCTTAAAAGCGGTGCCAGAAGGAGTCTAGTAATAATAGCAAGGGCTATTAGCGCTAGAGACGATATATAAGGACTGGCCCATATAAAATCGGCTTGTGGAAGTCTCACTTTCTGTCTGCTCCCAAAGACACCTTTACAATGCGGCGTAGCCGATCACACCCTAAGTCAAGTTCCTTCATTTTTACGATGAAAGTTGTTCCTTGTCCCTCTGAGCGCATCTATCCAGTTAGGGCGACAATCCCGTGTTACATCCGTCGGGATGTTTCCCGATCCATCGAACGCTATAATGTTAGTGGAGGTGGAGGTGGAGGTGACTGATCAAGTTATTATGCTATTGCGGGGTTCGGGAATAGATCCGGTGTTGAACGAGTCCGATTGCGGCGACGATAAGAGAGACACGCCATGAAGTGAGAGCTGAGAGTGTGCTCGTGGAGCAGAGTTCCTTTGTTGGGCTAAAGAAGATATTGAGTTCGTACTCAAATGTGTTTCTAAAACTTCCGAAAGGCTTCGGGTTGCTCGTTTCATACGCCGGATTTCCTCGACAGTCATGGGCTAGCAAGGCTTGTAAATTCCAAGCCGGTTTCCAACCGGTCAGTCTCGGGCTGTCTTGTACCGAGAAATGTTCCAACAGCTCTTTTTGTCACAACGTGCTTCATGCCGAATCTGTTGAACTAATCCGTTGCGATCTGGCTTTTTCATAGTCCTTAGTGAAATATCTATATTCTTGACCTGAACCATTGTTCGAAAAACTGCTGAGAGGGTCACGTATACGGTATCGCCATCCATGCGTTTGTTTATGTAGCAGCAACCCTAGACTTGATGTTGATTCGACAAGTTGTACATTCCAACACCTTTAGCCACCTATGTTTGAGGTAATTACTCCCCAACCCCTCAAAGCATCAGACTCATAAAGATCTTCAAACTTGCACACTCCGATTGAGTAATTTCTAACGAGTTTGGCGCGGGGAGGGCCGACGATGGCCGAAGGCGGGTCAACTGCCGATGGTCCAACTGCGATGACGGATAGAAGCCGTAGCTAAGCATTCTGCATCTGCATTTGCTATCCATCATTAGTAGCGATAGGATGGAGCTCAATTGTGGTTCTCTCCGGTTGACTGTGTGGGTACATGTATAAGAGGCCGCGGGACCAACAGTTGTTCTCTCCCCCGCTCGACTCTGGAGATCTGTAAAGATTAACCTCATCTTCATCCTCATCTGCTTCATTTAAAGTACTCTTCACCATGGTCATCCCTTGCCCCCCTCGCGGCATTTACGCTCCTGCCGTTGCCTTCTTCAATGAGGACGAGTCGCTGAACCTGGATGCTATCCGCACTCACCTCACCCGCCTCGCAAAGGCGGGCGTTGCCGGCTTGGTCATCCAGGGCTCCAACGGCGAGGCCATGCATCTCTCACACAACGAGCGGCACAGTGTTCTCCGGACGGCAAAGGCCGTTCTCAAGGAGCATGGGAAGTCGGACGCTGTTATCATTGCTGGCTGTGGTGTGCAGAGCACTCGCGAGACCATTGAGCTTTGCAAGGAGGCTAAGGCTGCTGGAGCTGACTTCGCTCTCGTCCTCCCTCCTAGTTATTTTGGTAAGCACCTGTCTTACATCAATTGCGTCTCTGCGAAACTTCTACAGTAGTACAATGCGAAGTATCCATCATCTAACAAATCTGCCCATTTAGTCCCTGCGATGCAAAAGCCTGTCATCTACAAGTTCTTCGATGACGTCGCAACTGCATCTCCTATCCCCATTCTACTATACAACTTCCCCGGTGTCACAAGTGGCATCGACCTTGACTCAGATCTTATCACCAGCCTAGCCGTCGCCAACCCTAACGTCGTCGGTACAAAGCTTACCTGCGGCAACATGGGCAAGCTACAGCGCCTCGCTCACGAGCCCAAGATCACGCATCCCTTCGCCGCATTTGCCGGCAAGACAGACTTCTTCCTCCACGGTCTCGTCGGAGGCTCCCACGGAGTCATCGCCGCCACGGCAAACCTAATTCCCAAAGTCCACGTGGAGCTGCTGAGGCTTTACGATGACGGCAAGCTCAAGGAGGCACAGGAGCTTCAGACGCGGCTCAGCCGAGCGGATTGGGCCCTGGTGCAACTCGGTGTGGCAGGCATCAAGGCGGCCATTGATCGTTACTTTGGCTACGGCGCTGGAAGGAGTCGTAGGCCGTTGGGCTTTGTTGAGAGTGCTAGGTTTGAGGGAGCTGCCGATGATGCGTTGAAGAACCTGATTGACTTTGAGAACTCTCTATAGACCATTGAGGAAGAAGTGTAGATTTAGAGTGATATGAATGGTCTATCTAGATTGACCAATTGTATAAGTCGACATTCACTCTCGTCCTGGAGGGTTTCAAATAGGTGATTGAGACTGACCAACATACGAGGAGCTGCCGTACGCCTTACGATGGCTTCTGTATATGTTCTTCAAGATACTTCCATGTGAACCGGCTCCCAATGGCGAATTGAGGCTCTTCGCCTCCGGAGCAACATCACAATATGCTCTACTGAGATGGGAGATAGACTATACATCTTAACAAGAAGTCAATGAAATTGCTATAAGTACACTTCCTTTGTTGTAGAAGTTGTAGTCAGACTGATCTACTTGCCTATAGGCTATATGGTACACTTTAGTAGTTGGCACGGGCGGTCACAGATGTATTGTCTCTGAACGAACAAACCTAAGCTATCAAGAGTATTTGGCTCTCGGGTCCATATGAGGACGGAGTGTCGGTATGTGAAAGTGGTCAGTGCATGCGGAAGCCAAGTATTTGAGCCATGATGTTTCCGTCAGCTGCGACAAGCATTTTCACCTTTGTTCATTTTCTCTCGAATTTTTCTTTTCTCGACTTCATTTTCTATTGACTTCACCTCTTTCTTTGTTGGGTAATCTTTGCCAAGCAACGTTCTCGTTCGACATATGGATTCCTCTCCGATGAACACCGCTGTAAATGATCCAAAATATCTCCATCTTCCCAATGGAAGAGCTTTGGCATATTGCTTGTATGGGTCATCCTCGCCGACCCACCACATCTTCTACTTCCACAGCTACCCCGGCTCACGCCTCGAAGGCGCATTACTCCACGAAGCTGCTGCTTCTCAGAACCTTCAACTCATTTGCCCTGATCGACCTGGAATGGGCTCAAGCACATTTGTGCCTGGGCGCCGGATTGTCGATTGGCCGCTAGATGTGCTCGCTCTGGCGGACCACCTCGGTATTCCTCAGTTTGCGTGCATTGGAACTTCTGGTGGCGGACCCTACGCCGTCGCGTGTTATCGCCAGATTCCTCGATCTAGGCTTAAGATAGCGACTGTATTGTCAGGACTTTGGCCAACGTGGCTTGGGACGCGCGGAATGCTGCCAGAGACAAAAGCATTGCTGTTCCTTGCGCCTTGGGTTCCTTCTGCCTTGATCGCCAAGATGTTCGACTACAGTATAGGAAGAGCGGCCAGAGATCCCGAGCAATCCGGAATATTCGAAGCAACAGTGACCCAATTGTTTGAGTCAACGCCTATGGTGGACCGGGATATCTGGACGCAGGACATTGGCGGCTTTAGAGAGATGTTTCTCGCCAACATGCGCGAAGCCTTGAAGAACGGCGCATCCGGATCGGCCCGCGAAGCAAAGCTATACGGCAGTGACTGGGGATTCTCGCTGAAAGATGTCAAGGTCGAGAAAGACACCTTGCTTATATGGCACGGCGGGCTAGACCGAAATGTTCCTTTCGCAATGGCCGAGAAGGCCAGCGCGTGTCTGTTTGGCTGCAACTTTACTGCCTTTCCCGAGGAAGGGCATGTCAGTTTACTAGCAAATAAGAACCACGAACTTCTAGAGCAAACTAGGAAAATGCTTGAGGGTTAGCTGATGATTGCCCGGTTTCGAGGAGGGTGATTGGCGATTTGAGCATCGAGGACGATCTCCTTCAGAATCCCTCGACATATTTCTTGGAGCCTCGCTTGGACAGCCGGAAGTCATGAAAGCACTCAGCACTTATGTTTCATTTGGTATAATTAAGACATTTGACATATTATCGCGCTGAGTTGGGAACGGCATTATAGTTGGCTCAGTTAGTTGCTGCTGTGATATAGTTGATAGGGGTTTCATCTGCAACCATTTTTACAAACTTTTGTGTGACCTTCCAGACAAGTACAGCTAGTAGTATTTAGTCTCAGGCTGTCAAGCCGCAGCAGAAGTAGTATCAGTATACACTTGATACTAGTAGCTCTTGTGGTTCAAATCCTGAAGCAGATCTGCAACCTCCTGTGGTTAGTAGACCTCGCCGTGGTTACTCGATCTCATCACATCCGGTTAACTGCCCGGTTAGCTCAATCGGTAGAGCGTGAGACTCTTAGCAGAGTACACACATCTCAAGGTTGCGGGTTCGACCCCCGCATTGGGCTTTTCCTATCCTCCCGAATATGTAAATGATTGCAGCATTCTCTTTTTGCCCTTGCGTACGATTATGGACTACCTACCAGTACCTTATGGAAGACTTGTTCATATGTTATCTGTGTAGTATATGGGTTCCACTGCCCATGATATCTGGTTATTGTTGCAACTCCTCAAGAAATCCGACTCCTCATCAAAATCCGATACCTCACCAAGTTGCCGCTCAAGTCGAGTCCCCAAGTATGCCTTCTTCAATAACCTTGACCTTAACCTTCATGCCCCAAGGCTCATCATCGCCTATCCAGTTCTTCCGCTTGCCAACCTTCTCGATGATATCGATGTTGTCTTCCAGAGCGTGTTTAAGTTTCGCTGGATCATTCCTTGTCTTTTGTATTGACATGGTAAGCACAATGCCCTGCTTGTTTCTATTCTTCCCCAACGTCCACGACCATTCTGACGAGAACAACACTCTTGGTTTCATCTCATCGATTTTCCCAGATGGATACAGCCGGGTGATCAAGTATCCGATTCTGCCAAGATACGTTGCCCACCAAACCTCTTCCGGGGTAATCAGCTCTCGAAGAGACTCACGAAATTCGAACTCTCGAGGGGGAAGCTCGCCCATGTACCTCGATTCAAGCATTAGCGCCAGGCGGGCTCGGTCCTGATGCGATACTCCATGCGTCGAGGACATTATCCCTACGCTCGTCGAGTACAGCGCGGTGGCTGAAGCGGTCTCTTTGGACATGAACATGTGGACGTACATTACGTTTGCAAAGGAGTCGATCACATGCTCGCCAAACTCCTCAGGGAACCGCCTGGTCTTCTTGGTCGACGGTCTCGGGATGGTGAACTTGAGCAAAGCTTGGAGATGGTGACGCGACCCAGGGGCAAAGTTGCGAGTAGCAACCTCCAACGGGGCCTGTTTCCGGATGGAAGGGGGTAGTTGTCTAAAGAGATATCCCTCGCGCACACCACCTTGGCAGAAGTGCGCCTCTTTGATCCCGTGTGGAATGGCTTGCGCTAGGACGTTGACGAGAAATGCAACTGCGGGAACTTGTGCTCGACGACGATCCGAGACGCGGAAGACATTCTTCGCTGCGTGAGCAACCTTCTTCAAGGTCTCAGTGTCCTCAAACTGCTCCCGCCCTACAGTATAGCCGTTGATGATGGAGATCGGGTAATGCTTGCCGCGCGACTGGTTGAGATACAGGAGTAGGTAGCCCCATCCTCGAAAACCGCCCCCTGACAGGTATATGCGAAATCCACCATCTCGTTCGGCCTCTTCGACAAGACCCTCGGGTATCTGCAGGTTGCTGTACGCCGATCTGAAGTTCTCAATCATTTCTTTCCGAAAATCGGCGACGGCCGCTTCTCCGTCCTTCTTACTCTTGCCGTGCCGAAGGTCATAGAGTTTCTTGGTGAGCGCAGCGGCTCCGTACGGAAAACTGAAGCTCCCATGGGGACTAATTCTGATGTTGCCATCACGGCTTACCATCCAGGTGATCTGCGTGCTGCCGCCTCCCAGATCCATCACAAGGCCTTCGACATTTCGAAAGCCACTAGCAATTCCCAACGCCCCAACTTCGCCCTCCTCTTCTTTCGGCAATAGCTGGATGGTCAGACTGGTCTTCTCCTTGACCGTTTTAAGGAACTGGGCCGAGTTGATTGCGGCACGAGTCGCTTCCGTAGCGACGGCGTGAATGTTGGTGCTTTCGACGCCAACGTCGTTGCATACAACGAGGAACCGGCTGAGGACGGCGCACACTGCTTCGATGACTGGCTGCGGAATGGGAACCTGCTCGCCAGACTCGGGATCGAACTGCGAGTCGTAGAGCGAAATTGAAGAGCGGTATACTAAGACAGTAGGGAGAATACGAGCCATGCCAGGAGACATATCCGAGATGGAGAAGCGAATGCCGTTGCTGAACGTTACGTTAGCATCTGTTTTTTTGATCGATACTCGGTGTCTACTGATACAACTCACCTTCCCATGTCCACGATTCCGATGAGTTTATCACCATGGCCCTGCCACGGGGGGTGTCCCGCATGCTCGAATGCAGCAACATCAGGGAGAATTGGATGTGACGTGGCGGAGTCTCCAAATAGCTCCTCCGACATATCATCCCACTCGGACTCGGAGCCGGCGTCGATCTCTTCAAAATCGGAGATATCCATGTCGCGTTGGTCATCGAATCGTCCACCAGCATGTGCTTATATGTGGTTCCGATGACTTGCGCTCGTTTTCCACGAAACTTAAGTAGGTAGATGGGAAGATGAGGTTCTCCCCCGCTGGCCTCGTCAGCTGTTCAGTCGATGGTTGCACCTGTCTCAGTTTGCCTGGGCGAACTCAATCTGGTGACCTAAAGGCCCAAGCTGAGTGACGTCACAGGCACGGGATACAGTTTGCGTGCGTCTCATCATGACTCTAGGCGTCTGTAGTTGAGAAAGGGAGGTTTTATAATTAAAGAATTCATCACGTATTTGTAGTATTAACTGTATTATGCCCTGGCTTAGGACGCACGCAAATCCACTCAACCTGGTGCAGATTCTTGTCGCGCGAACTGGTCGACTTCGCATTACCAGGGGGAACCCTGTGCAATGGTGCACTAGGTAATCCATCATGTAAGTCAATAAACACTTGTACGCAAGACGTTGCGAGTGAAAACTTTCATAAAAGCGCCTGTTGTTTCCTTCGAACAGCCACCGTTGACTCATAATCTCGAATTCTCTATACAGAATGGCTGGTCTTGATGGGGTGGACATCCAACATGCACATGTCGCCGGTACTGCACAGTTCAATTCTTCAACTTCCACACAGCACACATCAATAAAATATACATATCTATGCTTCTTTCACTTGGTGATACCCTATTGAATACCAGGCAGAACACTGATTTGAACTCGCATATCGTCATTCGGAAGGTCCCGGTGATGTATCTTCATCACGGTCATCTCTAGAATGGGCTATCCGAGTTGAGCGTCTCCTAAAGTCAGGCAACCTAACGTTATCATAGGTCGTGCTTAACTCGGGTGCATTCCTATTTATGCCGAAATTTGCCTCGCTTTGTGTGGTGCGTCTCCCAGCTTCGGGTCGATGTGAGCTGGAATAACCAACGTGACTATTCTCACGACGAGCGTTCTGCGGTGGCATATGTGGCGCTCTTCGTGTGGGAGGCTCAGGAGCAAGACCAGGCGCGAATGATATCGTAGGGCGATTTACTGGCTCTGTTGCTGGCGGTGGAGGCCGTGTTGCAGGGCGAGACGAGAGATCAGGCGCGAATGGTAGTGTTTCTTCATAAATAGGTTCTGTCATCGGCCGCAGAGGATTTGTATAAGATTTGTGTGGTCGGCCGGTCGGGTCTGATGCAGGTACTGAAGACAGCTTTTGCAAGCCTTCTGCTTGTAAATGAAGCTTCCCTTCTGTTGAATGAGGAGGAGGAGAAACGTAAGTTTTGGTACCGGGTGGCGGCGGCGGTGGAGGTGAACCATTTGGTGGTGCAGGAGGACGCGCTGGCTCTGAATTATCAGAGCTATCAGAGTTATCAGAGTTATCAGAGTTATCAGAGCCATCTGAGCGTTCCGGGTCTTCTGGTTGTATGGGCACTGTGTGTACTTCCGTCCGGGGCATGGGGTAGATGACATTCGAAGGACGACGAGAATGTCTCGTCTCGCGCTCGTTACTGCCAACTTTGCGGTGCTTTTGCTTCAAAGTGGTGAGTTGTGAGTACGGCATCATCTGAAGAAGATCCTGTAGCTTCTTGGGCCTTAACCCTTCATCTATTCGTTGGCTTTTGCTGAAGATATAATAACAGATGGCGAGGGAGATAAGTAGTACGGGAGCGACTGACACCCGAAACCATATTGGATCGGCCTCGAGCGTTGTGATGCCAAATATGGACTGACAAGTTATTATTGTAAGTTCAAGAGCATGTGAAGGGAAAAATTACCGATACAAATGCCATTGGTGTAAAGATGATGGCAACAAAGGTAAACCACATCATGACCCAGCTCATCTTCTCGTTTGAGATGTTGAACTCCTGTTTCATGTTATTTGGGGTGAATTGAAGGCGAAAAGAATGCGTACCAGTTCCAGAGTCGCTTTAAATCTCTCAAGAAACATATCCACCTGTTGCTGGAAGTCGCCCAGGCTGTCTTCAATGTCTAGCAAGGACTTTTCGACAGCGAACTTCAAGTCGTCTAAGCTAGTTGGCTGCTCGATTCTCCTATAGGATACTTCTCGGAAGCCGTTATACTCCCGTAGCCTCCTAAGAACTGCTCTGTGCTGCAGTATGTCAGGCAAGCTGAAAGAAATTTGGATGAGGCCACTATTAAGCAAAAACGAGCGATCTGACACCCCCCAGGTTCTGTGTGCTTGGAGAGCCGTCTTTCTTGCATTAGTCGCTTCCTCAAGAGGCACAGAAACCGGTAAACTCACGGCAAAGTTGAATAATATTTCGTAGCACCTGAGAATGGCGGGGAAATCCTCGAAACAGGCGTGCATGTAGACGTATATGAGCATTGGGTGCTGCTCGATAGCATGTGGAATCCTATTCGTAATCACATTGCCAAAATGATTCTGCAAAATGGATGCAAAAGTCTTTGATTTCCGAGGTCGAGCGCCTTTCTCGAATAAGAGCACTATAAAAGACCTCAGCCTGACCACTGGATCATCTCGGGCTGCGCGAGGGTCTGCACAGATCCAAGTTGCAACTCTCGTGCTTGAGCGGAATAGTCGAGATTGCTTTGGAAAGAGTCTCATGTTAGCCAGTTCAGACCCGTTTTCCATTCATTCTTACGTTTGAACATCTTCGTAATGTCAGGAGCCCGATCCTGGGACACCGAATCAAGATTGCCATGCCCTGCTCGATATTTGATGATAGACCACATGTCTTCCGAGCCATTATAAGTGTGCTCTGGTATTTTGGATTGATCTGTGGTAATGAAGGACTCGACCATTTGCCTAGGAAATATGGGCGGACGGGTTGGGTCAAGAAGCGCTTCTAAAGCTGTCGTGATCACCTCCTCTGACTCGTCACAGTCTTCGATGATCCTGCCCCGTCCCCGCTCTGTAAGCGCTGAACATTGTCATGACTGAGATCGAAGCTGGATCAATTGACTTACAATATAGCAGAGCCAGTGTATCTCCGATTATTGAAGAGACGCATTTGGTCACCATCATAGAAGCGAGGCCACTCAAAGAAATCATACAGTTCAACGCATAGGGATTGGCCATGCTGATCTGGTTGTTTCATGTAGAGCCACGAAACCCGGGTCATTGTGACGGTGCATCCAGTGGTGCAGTCGAGGTCAGCGCTTGGAGAACAAAGGTTGGCGGGGAACCGCACATCGAGAGATTGGGTCAAGCTCCTTTGAGGAGGTGGCTACCTTTTATTGTATTTTCATAAGAAGCCTGCGGCCCCTGACCTGTGTGACATCAGGCACATGATGCGCTGAAGCGAAATAAGCAGTAGGCTATCTCTTCATGGGGGTCAGCAACATGCATGTGAATGTTTGCGTCAGATGCTGCAGGCCAGTTATCAACAACCTGCACGGGCGTTTCAACGAAGGCATCGAGGTCGACTATGGCCACAGCCCGTGATGGCTTGGCGCTTCAGAAAACGGATGCAATTGAAACAAGAATCGAAAGGCTTACGCGGCGGTTGTTACACAGCGCGAGCTCTATTCTTATGATCAACTGGTTATATGCCCAACTAAATCATATATCTCAACAGTACAGAAAATATCCTATTTTAGCATCCAGAACCCAATTCTTGCGCCATGATATCTAGTCTAACTTTTAAGTATATAAATCCTCCGCTCTCTCCACAGGTGCATCAATGTTGTTGTTAAACTCGCTGCTCGGATCAGTCAGGAAGATAGCAGCTGCGTCCCGTATAAGTCAACTTCACAATCGAAAGAGGCAGTAACGAGACTTACCGAAGGCGGATAGCGCAACAAACGCAGCAGCAGTCGTCCATACATGCTGAAAGCCAGCAACGTAGCTTTTGAAGAGAACATGGAGGCCCGACTGAACGATTTCTGGGGTCACTCCTGGGACCTGCGCGATGGCTGTCTCGTTATGGCTGAGCATGCTGTCGACAAACTGATCGACTGACTCAGCTGGGAGACCGTCGTTCAAAACTGCCTGGGCTATCTTCCCGCCAGCTTGTCGCAGTTCGTGTGTGAACAAAGCGTTGTCTGTTTTCACCCGTTAGTCACATACCAATGCTACCTTCGAGGTATACAGGAAGATGATAACTCACAGATAGCAATTCCAACTGTTCCCCCTAGCGATCGAATACAAATGATCAAACCACTTGCGACAGAGATGAGCTCAGGTGGTGTCGAGAGTTGAGCTACCGTAACAAGGGTGATAAGTGTCATGCCCAGCGCCGAACCAAGCAAGACAGGATAGCCCCATGTATTTTTATCTGTGTTTTCATCGGCAGTAGCCATACACGCAAAAAATGCTACAAAAATGAGGAACGACAAAACCGTGACCCATCGAACCTTTTTGGTGATGACGCAGTATAAGCCGGTAACAACTGAAGCCGGTATAGTCGCCATGAAGGCGACGCTGAAACGCACCGACGTAAGTAGAAAATCTTCCTCGTACAGTATACCAATCTGCAGTGTTCTTAGCCCAGGCCTGCGGTGCAAGGGAAATAGATAAGGAGATCTGTGGTCTACCGCAAACGCAGACTTACCTGAAAGGGAAAGTAAACCGTTGCCGCAAAGAACGCCAGTCCCTCACAAAAGACAGCAACCAGGGAAATCGCAAAGTTGAAGTTCTCTCCGCCAAACAACCCGTGATGGAACATGCCGTCTGTCTTGAAGATGGTTTCGTACACAACCAATCCAATCCCCAGGGCCACGCCGATGGCGAAAGGGGCAGACGTGTGTGGGTCAGACCATTCATAGGGATTTTGGGACCAGGCGAGACCCATACAGAACAGCACCAAACTCGAAGCCAAGAGAACGTAACCAATCCAGTCCAGTTTGGCCATCTTCTGACGGAAGTTGAGCGAAGCTTGTAAAGGTGTTGGAGGCGGGTGATACACAGCGAAGACTATGACGGTCGCAATAGCAAACAGTCCTGTGGAAATGTAGTAATAGTTTCGAAATCCATCCGGATTGCCATGCCGGTCGAAAACACCACCAATTACCAGTCCGAAGATAAGACCGAAGGCGTTCGCGATCATCACCGCAGCCTGAGCCGGCGCTCGCCATCTACGCGGGAGGATCTCCGAGGGAACCGTGTGAAGAAGCGGCAGAACGCCAAACTCAATGCCAGTTATGACTAGCCCGGCAATGATCATGGCAAAAGTTGTGCCTCGCGCAGCGATGATACATCCTACCGCTCCGAACAGACTGGAAACAGCGAGAAAGATTCTGCGACCGAAGAAGTCGGCTGCTTGTGACACGACAGGCCCCAGAATGACGCTGGGAATCGTGAGGCTTGCTGTTAACCATATTGCATCTCCGGGGTGATTGAAGTGGCCAGCAATCATTTGACCTTGCTGCAGGCAATGTTAGCCTGTGATCGAAGCTATCTAGAATGTTGGATGATAGAGTCCGTAGACCACGGACAGCTAAGGTTGCTCCTGCGAATGAACTATCTAGTGCGAACAACTTACAGCACCAGCTCCCACTAAGGTATACGTTTGCGAGAAATAAATCAGACATATAGCAAATAAAGCTAGGAATGTTTTGAGGTGAAGGCGTGGCTGGGGTTCGATCTGGCCTTCTTCGAGACTGTCGCTGGCGTCTTGCTCGCCAATCGGCTTTTCCTCAGCTATCTGGTCAAGTTCACGGCTACTCGGAAGCCCGGATTGTACTTCCAAGCCTAAGTTCGCTGGTTGAGACATGGCGGGTTTTAAGGAGACGATAGTCGAGGATGATTTCCCGACTGAAGTAGTTGGAAGATGGCCCAAGACATGTAGAGAGGTTGCGAACTGCGTAGAAGAGCACTCTCGTTGTAGAGGAGCATGACACCAGAATTGAGACTAGAAGGCATTAGGTTGAAGGTTTTGTATAAATGCTCGTCAATCTATCTGCACACAATTGTCATCGTTGACGTTATTCCTTCGAAGCCAAGAAGTCGGGAGCCGAGCCGGCATCCATGCTGTGGCCCCCTCATAGTCAACCAATAATTATTGTCAGCTCGCGTGAGGGTGGTTACACGAAAGGGGTCTGTCATGAGAGTCTGGAACAACAGCCCTCTGCTGATAAAGAGGCAGCGTGTTGCATGTAATGCTGATGTGAGATGCGGCACCTCAAGCCTCAAAGCCCAAGCTATATTTGGGGAACGACCTCATGCTACCATGGATATCATTAAGGTTCACTCTTCTTCAAAGTTGCTTTCTATTTCTATTCCAAGCTTGTCACAGAACCAACTTGAGTTCACACAAACGGTAACAAGCCTAACATCCCATCTTGATGATTCATTATGTCCAAGCGGCCGGACGTCCATGATCTACCCAAAGAGCAGCTTGTACGCTACTATCTGATATAAGACGACCTTTCGTGTCTCACGTATCCTTCCTGCTGGATCTGTTTCGCTATGTTACTGTTACTCGCATTTGGTGGCTGCCGTGCAACCGGCGAGTCCCTGACGTTTCGGAGCATGAACCGACCACACTGTGGCAATGTACGATCAATAAACAAAGTAATGCGTTGTACCATTCGGAGAAAAAGTGTATTTGAATAGATCTGCATGATTTCGGTTATGTCTAAGGGTCTCGGACTGAAAACCATCAATCACGCAACGATTGAATTATCGGACAGAATGAGGCGGATGACGATTCATCCCACGGTGCATACCTAGACACTTCCCTTGATGCGCGTTGACAACCAAGTGTGGATAGAGAGGGTTTCAAAACTGTGGTTGTGCTTATCAGAGCTAACGTAATTCTGCGACTCGGAACCATTAACCATGCCTACGCCTAGAGAGAGTATACCTTCAAAACCAGTGGCAGGCAACTCCTCCGGCAATATGGAGCAATGAGCATCGTTGTGTTTGTGCCCCCTCAGCGGGGCGCGCCACTCTCGTCACCTCAACCTTCCAGGTCGGGCAACCGCACGCTCACAACTTGAAGTTTCGAACAACAGCAACAACAACAACAACAACAACAATGGCACCTCAAATCCTCATACTAGACGGAGGGCTAGGCACATCGCTGGAGCAGAAATACAACATCACTTTTGGCCGAACCACGCCCCTCTGGTCCTCGGACCTCCTCGTCACTGACCAACCCACGCTGCAAGCCTGTCAACGCGACTTCGGAGATATCCCCGTCGACATCATCCTCACGGCAACATACCAGGTCTCCGACCATGCCTTTGCAGGCACAAAGACGGAAGAGTTCCCACATGGAATTGGTCCGGAGTCTATTCCCCGCTTCCTCGACGACGCGGTGACAATCGCCGAAGCGGCCAAACACCGCGATGCCCGCGTCGCACTGAGCATTGGTCCCTATGGAGCTTGCATGATCCCGGGCCAAGAGTACAGCGGTAACTATGACTCGGCGCACGATACGCTCATCGCGCTGGAGGAGTGGCATCGAAACCGGATGCAGTTATTCGCAGAGATCCCTAAGCTGGCATCTCGGGTAGGCTACGTCGCGCTCGAGACGATTCCCCGGGTTGATGAGATTATCGCAATGCGAAAAGCCCTTGCTTCAGTCCCCGTGCTGGCCAGTCTACCATTTTGGATGACATTCCTCTCCCCGGGCGATGAAATGAGCCTCCCAAAAGGTGCTTCAGTCGAAGTCGCCGTGGCAGCGATGCTAGACCCGCAAATCTCGGCGAGCGTGCCCTGGGGAATCGGCATCAATTGCACCAAAGTCCAGAAAGTTGATCATCTCCTGCGTCTTGTCGAAGGTGCCATCTCGCGGCTGGTTGAGGAGGGCCGCATCGCAACCTGGCCCGCGCTGGTGCTCTACCCGGACGGGACAAACGGGGAGGTGTATAATACGACAACACAGAAGTGGGAGATGGTGAACGAGGTAAAGGGCGAGAAGTCGATTTCGTGGGAAACGCAGCTTGCGGAAGTTGTGAGAGCAACGCAGAGTCGGGGGAACTGGCCGACGACTGTTGTTGGGGGGTGTTGTAGGGCGAGCTGTGATGATATTCGGAGGCTTCGACAGAACCTTCTTGGATAATGGAGGATAATTTTGAGAAACACGTAAAGTCGAAAGGCACTCCTTTTTCGTAGCTTGCGACCAGGGACATTGAAAACGCCAATAGCAGCATCACCATTCACGCCATCTACACGCCGCAAACCTCAAAACCCAAGGGCACATCCACAACGGTACCTCTCCACTGACTTTCTGATGGCACCAGCGATGCTCATATTTTCAAAGCTCTTATGAAGCCTCGAATCATCGTCGTATTAGTGAGACCAAGAGAAATTATGCAGTCAATCTGCTGTTGTGTCATGGGATTCGCTGTTTGTTCCTTGGCTAAGTATGGAACCTGAGAGATCGCGAAGTGGGGTGAATAAACGTCCAAAAGCAACCCCGCCGACGCCCACCTCACCTGGGACAGTAGTCCATCTGATCACCAACTCAACACTAGCATCACCCAGCACTTCTTCGGCATCGCTTCACGAGCCCAGCAGCCATGGCCCCCAAAGTCTTCATCGTCACCGGCGCGAGCAAGGGTATCGGCGCCGCCATTACGCAGTATCTGCTCAGCCAAGGGCATCAGGTGGTCGTTACGGCGCGATCGCAGCATCTGCTGGAGGAGTTGAAGAAGTCTCATCCCGACCAGGTGGAGTATATCGCTGGGGATATGGTTGGACCCAAGGTAGGGCTCATTCTTGGCAAGTAACCCCTGTTGAGGCTCTCAATTTGACGATGGCGGTTGTAGATTGCGACTCAGTTGACGGAACTCGCCGTCAAGTCATTTGGCAAGATTGATGGCATTGTCATCAATCACGGCATCTTGCTGCCCAAAAAGTTTGCAGATCACACGGCTGAAGACTGGCTACACGTCTACGATGTAAACGTATTCAGTGGCATCATGCTGGTAAGCACTGGTTTACGGACGACCTCATCCAAGGATTGCTACTGACAGTATATCCATAGGCCAGGGCAGGACTGGAAGAGCTGCGTCAGAGCAAGGGCTGTCTACTTTGGGTGTCCTCGGGCGCGGCAACCAAAGCGTATCAAGCGTGGGGATCTTACGGCTCGAGCAAAGCTGCGGTGAACTCCATTTCGGCACACATCGCCATTGACGAGCCCGAAATCACCAGCGTTGCAATCGCGCCAGGCAGAGTCGATACCGAGATGCAAGGCTTGCTCCGGGCCGAGGGCAAGGAGTCCATGAACAAGGCCCAGTACGAGAACTTCGCCGAAGCTTATGAAAACGGCACTCTATTGAGAGCAGAGCAGCCAGGACGTGTCATGGCCAAATTCGTGGTCAACCCGCTCAGAGAACTGAGCGGCAAGGCATTTTCGTACGTTTCAGTCACTACGCGTGGGTTTGGCAATTACTAAGATTTCACAGATGGAACTCCCCCGAGGTGGCCGCATACCAAGAATAGGTGGTCGAGGGACTAGGTGCAACTGTGTCTCAAGCAAATGTTAGCTTAATGTTTGACCAAAAGAATTGAGCCAAAATGTGATAGTGAAGGAATGCAGGTCAGTTGAAAGATGAAAAGACTCGTACGTTTATCCACATGTGGATTCGGTATTAGCATGGAATGTAGGTTTGTTCATCATAGCATTGTGTTGTGGTAGAAGTGAGGAAAAGTCGATTCTTACCTTGTATATCAGCCAACTATCGGATGAGGCCTCCGTCAAGGTGTGTGAGAACGAATGGGTAGCACTGTCGATTCGTTAGTCCAAGACCTTAAATGCAAGTTTATCACAAATAAGGTGAATCGGGATCGGTCAGTGATGTCTATTTGGCTAAGACGAATGTCATTCAGCATCGGAAACTTGTCGAATCTCCTAAGACTGGGGCGACAACTTGTCTCTTCATACGATGGTAGGTGGGTGGTTGGGGTAAATACAGGAAGCTTACCATTTGGTTGGAACACCGCAGAGAAGATGGACAGCAGTCAACGGCTCGTAATCGGAGACCGAAGTGCCATCAACATAGTCACAGTCACGATCATTGCCGGAAACGGCGCTGACGTGCTGGTGCTGGTGCTGGTGCTGGAACCAGAGCTGAGGCTGTCCCTTGCTTTGCGGCGGTGGTGGTGTTTGTGTGTGAAGAAGAGAAAGATTGAAGTGGGAAATTTTCTAGCAAGATATTTAACGGAGAATAATTTCAACTGGCTAGTGGTCCGAGCGTCGTGCACCTGTGGCTGAAGCTTTGCCTCGTCTCTCGGCCTTCCAATCAAAGCGCTCAGGTTTAGGCCACCCTGGCCATCAAGCCACACTCCCCCCGCCACGTTGGGCTGAGCTGCAGGCTACGACGCGGGATACAAAAGACGAGGCTTGCCCCACCACACGCGGTCCATCATCCATGGGCCGCCATCATCATCTAAGATCTTGCAGTGCTTTTCTTCTCACTGAAATCGATCAACTGCCGCCTACTGCCTGCAAGAGTACTCTTGTCTTTTCCGATTACTTGTTTGCCATCTGACAAGATACCTGGCAAACTCTCTGCCTGAGTTGTTTGACCGCTTTGTTTGCGTCTCACCGAAGCCCACAGCCTTCCCGCGTCAACACTTTACCTACGAACCATCACCACGGTACAACTTCTTTTCTCAACATTGAAACGACAACCCGTCTTGCCCGGATTTTCTTTCGGGGGCTGCTGCACCCTCTTTAGCTGCCATCATGTCGGATCATGAGTTTGGACGTGAGTATCTTTTCATTATGTTCACGAGGCCTCACTGGGCCTTCCCGCTGAGCCTTCTGTCTTCCATGCTGCGTTGTTGCTGTTTGCTCTGCCGGGTACTCTAAGTACCTGTCACGCGGCTGACTGGGCTTCTGCCGTCACCTCACGGAACGGCTTGATGCTTGTTTGGCCAAGTCAATGTTTCGGTCCCCGAGTATAAGTAGCGGGAGATGTCAGATGCTGTGAAGCTTCATGCCAATATCACCCCTTGCTCTCAACTCTGCATTGCAACCGAAGCTGTATCCCATCTTACTAGCTGTCTCATCATATTTCTGTCACAAGTACCATCATGCATATGGCGAACCAGGACCGCTACTGGGCAAAATTCGACGCCGGTGGCTTTGGTCTGCAGCTTTCACTGGCTGTTTACGTGTATACTCGTGCTGACATTGCTTCTAGCCAACGACGACTTGTCACTTCCAAAGGGTGAGATCCCCGCCAACTCCGTGATCGCACCATACCATGCTAACAAAGTCCGCAGCTACCGTTCAGAAGATCGTAACGGAAATATTGCCGCCCCAGGCTGGCGTGGCGTTTGCTAAGGAAGCTCGTGACCTTTTGATCGAGTGCTGCGTCGAGTTCATCACACTCATATCCTCAGAGGCCAACGAGATATCCGAGAAGGAGGCCAAAAAGACCATCGCATGCGACCACATCACCAAGGCCCTCGAGCAACTAGGTTTCACAGACTATGTTCCAGCAGTAATGGAGGCGGCGCAAGAACACAAAGAGACCCAGAAGGCACGTAACACCATCCCGTCGATCTCCCTCCCGAAAGTCTGCTAACCAACAATTAGGGGCGAGAGAAGAAATCAGACAAATTTGCGAATAGCGGCATGTCCATGGACGAGCTCGCCCGGCTACAGGAGGAGCAGTTTGCAGCGGCCCGTGAGCGACACGGCTAGGTATTAACTCGAAACGCGGGAGGATGGCTTGGCATTGCTGGTAGGCGTTGATGTTAGGGATTGATACATAAATTCGGACGGGACAGGATGGATCCAAGGGGTGCGCTGGGATCTGAATCACCCTCTTTTATAGACATTGCGACGGTTTTGCTTTCTAGATGAGCCTATCGTGGACTTTTCGGTAATTAGTTCAAGGTTTTTGCTTGAAGATCAACAAATTCTCTGACGGACAAACATGCTAAAAGCTTGAGCAACTTAAAGCGTACCTACTAATATTGATGATGAGAATGGTTTCTCGCAGACTCAAGACTAATCATTATTCATTCGTGAACGACTACAATGCAGGAATCCCAATAACATCGTTTTCCATCTCCAACCTCTGGACGACATCATCATCATTCTTATCGATAAGCTGATGCCTAAAAAAAGATGATGCAACTCCACCACTATCACCACCACCACCCCGCCATCTACGAAGACCGCATTCTTGATTGCCATCCCACCTCCAACGATCACGCCCAATTTACGTCGCCACCTTCAATCGTTCCGTCCTGTACCTCTGTTGTCTTCCCTCCCATCAGTTTCCCCTGCACCGCAATCATAGGTCGACGCCGCCGCGACCGCCACAAGCAAGGACCTCGCGTCCCTCGCTGGGTTGCTCGCAGAATGGGTCAAGAAGAGTCTACCGTCGTAGGCGACTCCGTCCCACCGCACACGCTCATGGCGCGGAGTCTCCCGGCGGTCGCAGACTACATCAAGAGCGGTCAGGCTAAGAAGATCGTGCTGTTGACGGGTGCTGGCATCTCCACCGCCGCTGGAAGTAGGGGCCTCTACATCCCGCGTCCCTGCTCGTCTCTAACCCTGGCGCCTAGTACCCGACTTTCGATCTCCAAAGACCGGACTCTATAGTAATCTTGCGCGCCTGAACCTGCCATATGCCGAGGCTGTCTTCGATATATCCTACTTCCGCCAGCACCCCGAACCCTTCTACGTCCTTGCCAGCGAGCTCTACCCCGGCAAGTTTCATCCCACCGTGTCCCATGCCTTCATCGCTCTTCTCGCCCACAAGGGCCTTCTCCAAATGCTCTTCACTCAGAATATCGACTGTCTCGAGCGCAGAGCCGGAGTACCCTCAGACAGGATCATCGAAGCCCACGGCAGCTTTGCGACACAGCGATGCATCGAGTGCAAAACAGAGTTTCCGGAGGATAAGATGAAGGAATACGTCTTCAGTGCAAAAGTACCGCACTGCGCCGAAAAAGACTGTAAAGGACTGGTGAAGCCGGATATTGTCTTCTTTGGGGAGTCTCTTCCCAAGGCCTTCGACAACAATGCCCATCAGACTGGTTTGGCGGACCTAGTGCTGATTATCGGAACGAGTCTGTCGGTGTATCCCTTCGCAGGTCTACCCGAGATGGCAGCGCCTGGTAAACCTCGAGTCCTCTTCAATATGGAGAAGGTGGGTCAATTGGGGCAAAGGGCGGACGATGTCATTCAGCTGGGCTCTTGCGACGATGGAATCCGGAAGCTCGCCGACGACCTCGGTTGGCGCGACGAACTGGAGCAGCTGTGGCGAGACATTGTCGGCCACAAGGAGGCCGATAGACAGCTGGCAAGCCAGAAGGCCGGTGACGTGGAGGTCGAAGATGAAGTGCAGAAGCTCACTGAGGAGATCAAGACTACACTGAACTTCGATTATTCTGACGACGATGTACCTGTAGAAAAGGGGCATGTGGCACGCATTGGAGAGGTCTTGGAGGGCGCAATCGTCGGTCCCAAGCTCGCAGCAGTGGGAGCGGCCGCAACAGATTCAGTGAAAGAGAACACAACAGAAGCGCCGACGAGAGAGGCTGAACAGCCAAACCAGCCAGGCCAAGATGAAAGCGGTGCGACCGAGGCGCTGGTCGTCCCTCCGCCCGCACGAACGGAGCCAAAGGAGAAGCCCATGACAGCGCCAGCGGCAGAGCAGCCTTCCGAGAACAGAAATCTTCCCGAGGTCAAGCCCCTTGAAGATGTGCAGGGTGTTGAACGTCCTTCAGAGGTCGAGAGCAAACCAAATGAGGCGCTGTGAGAGGCCGCAACGCATGATCTGAACGTTGATGAATGGGATGGATTCTTTTGTCCCTATAAAGTAAATACCCTGTGTGATAAACTGTCTCATATTCCTAAATAGACAATAATTGGTGTCTTTGGTGTATTTCGTCGTGCCATCTTCATTTCATCGTACTGATGAACGTTTTGCCAGTATTCTTACCCTGGACCATTGAAACTAAACAACCTACTTGTGGGCTTTAAGTCACTCCTCAACTCTGGTCTTTATCTTGTAGAGAATCAAGGAATCATAGTTGTACAAACACATCTCGTACATAAAAGCTGTTTGAAGGTCTCCAAGGGAACTGTAAGAGACTAGTACCAGGAATGACTTCAATTACACACCCATCACTGTCAGCATGCGAGTCACATCACGATTGAATTTTCAGTTTCACAAAATGCTATTCAATTTATTATTCGTATCTTCCACTCAACATATTCAAATGGTAAATCATATCCCAAATGTGTATATATGTGCCGGGTATCATAGCCCACTATCAATCTGTGCCGGGATATTCGTTTCGCTCCAGTACCCCCATTGGCGACACGTTTCGGCCACGACATTCGGAATCTGGAGCTTCTCCACCGCACCGGGCATGGTGAGGAACTGCGTGAAAAAGCCCGCCGAGACATGCCAGGCGATATGACAATGGAACGGCCACACGCCTGCGAAAACTTGTGAGCTACTCAATCTTCGCAGGGAGGGAAAAGGAGACCTACCTGGGTTGTCGGCAGCGTCGAACTGCATCACGAGATGTCCATTACCGCGCACGATAAAGACGTCCCGGCGGAGTGGATTGTCGGGGTTGATGATTGTGCCGTTCCAGGTTCCGTTTCCTTCGTGGAGAATGTACATGTTGAAGCCGTGTAGATGCATAGGGTGGCTGTAAGTGGTTCTGTCAGTATTAATCCCCTTGCGTATACGGGGTCGAGGAGACTCACGCAACAGGGGTATTATTGATGACGTTTACGCGCACGCTCTTCGCATCTCCCGTGTTCTTCACATTCCACTCGTCCTCGAAGGTGAGGTTGCCCAAGTTGCTCAGTAGTAACGTCGGGCTGTTATAATTTCCTCGAAACTCGACACCACCAAACTCCCAGAGCAACACTCCACTTTCATTTACAAAAGTTTTTACTTCGAGATCCATCGTGAGATCAGGCTTCGGAAGCTCCAGCTTCATGAGCGGCTTGGTCAACGCGAGGTCATCGTTTGCGCAAGTTCCAGGATCCGGAATGTCCCACGGCACAGACTCGGGCTGTTTGGACTCATCGGCATCATCGTAGAAAACAGCTGCGTACGCGTTTGGTTGAGAACAGAGGCTGCAGATGGCCGAGACGTTACTGCGCATCCAATATGCGTCGAGGTCGCCGTCGGCAGTGACGAGAACGTCTGCACGTTGGCCGACGCCGAGGGTCACCAATCTGGTTTCGTAGGGCTCAAGCTGGACGAAGTCATTGGCGATGACGGTCATTGTATGATCGTCGATGGAGAAACGCTGGATGGCCTCTGCTCCTGCGTTGATCAGGCGTAGGCGATGTGTCTTGCCGCGCTGGAACTTGAACTTGGCGACACCGGCGTTGTTATTGCACGATGTGGAGTCGGCCTTAGGGCGACTAGAGCAGTTGAAGTTCATCTTGCCGTTTATGAGATTTGAGTCAGAGACAACAGGGCCGCTCGAGTTAGGAGCCATGGTCTCCTCGACCAGCTCAAAGTACTGTTTATGGTACCAGTCGGTAAGCAGTACGGGGCCGACGTCGATATCATAATCCTTCGTCTCGCGTGGACCATATACAATCAAGGGACCAAAGAGTCCGGCACTATACTGAGCAGAGAAGTGGGAGTGATACCAGGAGGTACCGTACAACTCGGCTTGGAACTGATACGTATAGCTCTTACCAGGCGGAATTGGGCATTGGGTGACAGCAGGTACACCATCTTCCCAAGGCATGCCGGTCATCAAGAAGCCGTGCCAGTGCATGGTGACGCCTTCGTCGGGCTCTGATATCTCGTTGTGGAGAGTCACCTGGATGATATCGCCCCAGTTGGCTTCTATTGTAGGGCCGGGGAATGCACCATTAACAAGAAGTACCGCCACCTCGTATCCGTCTGGAGCTATAATGCCCCGACTAACTGTAAAGTCGTACGCTCTAATGACCCCCGTATTGGGACATTCTTTATAGTAGTTAGTTTGGGTGTTAAGAGTACTCCATGGAAAACCGTTTGGTGTGGGGTTGTCTGTGAGAAAAAAGGGAAGCATCGGCGCAACAAGCGTCCCTAGTACAGATAGCCTTCGATAGTAAGCATGCCGACAGAAATCACATACGTGAATCGGGAGTGACATACCCATTGGTTTTCCTCTGGCTTATCCGGCCCCCTAACTGGCCTGACTTGAAAGGGCCACCATTCGCCCGCTGACGACTGCTGGAAATGCCCATATTGGAGGAGTAGGACGAGATATGAGAACAGGAAGATACGAAACTGTTCTTTAGTCACATATTTCGGCTGGGTAATTGTCCCCCGTTCATGCTCTATATAGACCTCAGATAAAGCACCTGATTCACACAGGTAATACTAGCAAGCGCCTTAGGGGCAAGCCTCAATACTCATGCGTGATTGTCAGTTGTGGCTGCTCAGGGAGGAGGAGCTGGTCAACTTGCGGATCTTCAGTTACGGTCAGAAGGACGGGGTAGGTTGCTGTGATGCAACGGCGTGGAGGTGTGGGACCATTGTCATCAAACCCAGAGTCTGGCTCACTGCAACACGAGCACATGGTTTCCCCAGTTAGATACCGTGTCTTGGACTGCATTGGATTGTAGATAGAACTTCGAAGGTCAAAGGCCCGTCTTCCAGGTTGGCGAGCCCCTTGTTTGGGTACACCGTCCCAACAGCAACGGAGCAATGGGGTCTTGGAGGGAAAGTGCTGATGGCGGAGATCGACAATACGTGACAGCATCTAGCTCAGACGAAGATACCGGGCCCTCCCGATCGTCTTCTGAGTCAATACGGGTGTCTCGAGCATCTCGTGGCCCACGAGTGTAGTGGTGTTCCTTGGCATCGCCATCTAGCCGCGGAAGGGGTACATGGTAGGGCTGGCGGAACCACGTTACGTCGCAGCCTGTGACAGTTCATCAGCATTCATGGAGTAAGTATTCGATAGTCCGTATCTGAATGTAGACGGCAAGCACATCAAGCACAGGCCGTTGACGAGTGTTGATTCGCCCACCAAAGATAGATGGCAAGGCCCTTCGCGTGGGCCTTCCATGGCTCCCGCGCATAGTCAGAGTTTCAGGCGACAACGAGGACTAGCGTACGATTCAGCATGTAGTCGGAACTGTCGTCCAAATGGTGAAGAGGTCCAATGTGATAAGAGCTGATGTCGAATCTTAACAGTATCATGGTGTCGGTAACGGGATAGGTGATTGTGTCGTGGTATCATGGACTAGAGCCAGCACATCCCGCATTGCCCATGTCATTCATACGTGAAGCTGAGGCTTGCCGATGAAGCCTACCAATAAGATCGGGAGTATCGCTGCTTGCCGGTTGATATTGGAAGAGCAAGGCCTTTTGGTGGGCGCCATCCCGGAAACCTGGAATGCCCACGCCTTTCAATACTCTTCAGCGGTGGCACATATGACGTGAAGATTGATGAGGTAGTTGTTACGTGATTGGAGAAACTCGACAGCTAGACACCCCCCTGCTACTCTATTTCAAAGTGCCGCACAATTGAACAATTAGGAAGCCAACGTTAAGGTTAGTGTTTCTGCTTAACCAGACCCAACGTTATGGTCCCGTGCACAAGAAGCAAAGCGAGACGTCCAACGGTAAACCCCGTGGCTCATGCGTACATACCGGTGATCCTGGGGAAAGCAACGGTATTGTCGACGGAGAGCCAACATGTGTTGTGGGACAATCCATCCGGGTCAGCTCGCCACGGACCACGTTCAAACTCGACTTGGATCCTCTACCGACCAACCGCATACTCTGCAGATGTACCACTTTTCTTGCAGAAGGATTGTATGCAGCCGGTCATAATGGTGGTGCTGTATCAGCTTGAATCACGCCGTGCCACCGGCGAGGTAAGTCGCCTGATTCTGAAGAGATGTGCGGGCCGATAGTTTATTGGCCAGGGAATTCAGTATCGAATAGCTATGTGATGATAGCAACACTGCCGAGCTCGTATTGAGGTGGTGGACTTTCCTAGACGCAAAACACTGGTGCCATAGTCTTCACCGGAGCTGTCAGGCTGCCAAGATTGCAAGCCATTCCTTGTGTGCGTCGAGACTGACACGTTCCCCCACATCCCGGGCACGTTTGCGGACGGTTCATCACTTGTTTTGGTGCCCTTGCAGCTGGTTTGTGGCTCAGCGTGAACTGAACCGAGGCTCTGGACTTGCGCAAGGCTCTCGAGTTCGGCGTTGTGGACGCTAAATATAATTTGTGTACAGTGAGATATTTGCAAGTCGGTAGAGCTTGTTCTTGTATATTACAGAGTGCGGCCTCCAATGGCCAGGCTGAACTTGACGACGACACGTCGAACTTCGGTGGGTATTCTTTTCGTATTAGGGGTTCCTGTATCGTCGTTATGACTTCCTCCAAGCCGGGTTTGCCATCATAATTATCGGCCTTCGCTGCGCTCGCATATACATCTCGTGCATTTTTGGGTCGGCATCGGATCGGATCACGCTGCCAATGGACATGAAGAACCTGGCGCGTGGTGGTTAGTGACTAGGTGAAGAAACGATGAAGAGACTGTCATACCCGAATGTCGCTCCAGACCCGGCCATATACTGCCCAAGTGTCCGCATGATGCCATTGGACCCGGCGCCGTATCGGAAGATGTTGACGGTGCCTGTTGAAAGGCGAGTCAGCAGTTGCTTTCGAGGTTGGGAGTCAGAGGGAGCACAAACCGAAGATGAATCCAATGATAACGCCCACCGCTAGTAAGATGTCAGCACATTGCTGTCACTGAGAGTGTTCGTTCACATAATGAATAACGTACTTCCGCCCATCATTGCGCCCATCTTGACTAGAAGTCCGGGGTTAGCCAAGCTTCTTTGCTGCCGAGGCAGGCAACATACACTTGTCCATGTTCGACGGGCCATGCTGGCCACCGCCAACGTTCATCGGGGGAGGAGGCATGTTGGCGAAGGAGTTGTCGAAAGACAAGAGTTCGGTCTGAGAAGCTGGTCTCGCGGAAGTACGCACAAAACGATTTGATGCTGGTTGCTGTGATGCTGCTTTGCTGTGCCTTCGTCGCCACGCTTCTGGCGAATCCATTGCGCTCCATGGCGCGCTCTAATTGGCTACCCCAGAATTTATGGATGGAGTTCGGCGAAAGGTTGGTTCCGAAGCACAGACCACTGCACACAGTGTCCGTTTGGCGGCTAAAGGAAGCCGCCTACTGTGCATCAGCATCACGTGGCTCCTGTTCGTGGTTCAAATGCAGGCTCCACAGCTCAGATATCGACGAGGAGAGGCATTTGAATGTGCGTTGTTGAATGCTGAAGAAGTGTGCCTTTCTCTTTACTCGCCTACTATCATCTTGCTGCGTGGTGCAGGGAAATATGTGAGCCATATGCCAGCGTCGACGGCGTGTGCTTCACTGTACGAAATCGAGCCCCCAATTTCGACACGCCTAGCACCAGCGCTTAGCGAGACGGGGGGACAGACTCCCCATAAACCTCCCATCAGCTCACCCACGGCCACGCCTATCAACTCTGCGACGCGAACTCGCCCGGCCATCGCCCAAATTCCTCATTCGGTGAGTCTTGCTTGGTCCTGGAAGTAGGCGGCGCCATTTTCGACCTCGCCGCGGCTTTCTCCGTTGCGTGGCCGGCCTCCAATTGGCCCTGGCCCCAAACCTTCGTCCTTGCCTCGCTGACGTTTTTCCCTGCAGCAACACCAAGACACGCGAGTACCTTCGACTTCCACGAAACCCATCGGATCCAGCCTTATCTCCATCGGCACTTGAATCGAATCTCAGCCTCGCCTTTGCTTTTCTCGTACGGCGGCCGTGTCGTCACGACATATCTAGGCGAGAGCCGCACGCTTCCAAAATAGCCACCGTACTCGCTCAAATATTCAACGTTGCCGCCCACCGGCCAGGCCCACCGTTGAACCTTCCTCATGACGGCTGTAGCAACCCCTCCTACTTTTCCGCAGCTGTCTCGACCAGGATGGAATTCGCTTAGTGGAAACAACCCGATGAACCCCGACGACGGACGAGGAGGCATAGGCATGTTCATGCCGCGCAAAACCCTGTCGCGCTCCAACTCCTCGTCATCCCTCTCGTCCACCTCGTCCAATTCTTCGACTACAACAGTTGCTTCCAACGGGTCACAGTCCAATGGCACACCGATGTCTGCGACCTCAGATCTGAGCCAATGGGCAGCCAACGGAGCGCCTAGAAAGAGACCTCAGCCTAAGAGCCCTTGGCCCCCTGGTAGAGGAGACTTTCAGCAGGACATGTCAAAGGTTCCTGTCGGCAGGCAGCCCGGAATGGTAGCTTCCCATGGGCCTATGCAGACCGGGCCCGGCCAGCCACAGATGACACAGCAGGGCATGATGCGCCCAATACCCGCTGAACAGTTCCCGCCGGGGCAACCCGTGCTATATCTTCTCTCGCTCAACGGAACCTTCGAACGAAAGACCATAGGGGTTCCTTTTACTCCCGACAGCTTGCGAATCGGCCGACAAACAAACCAGAAAACAATCCCGACACCCACCAACGGTTTCTTCGACAGTAAAGTGCTGTCGCGGCAACACGCTGAGATTTACGCCGAGCGTAACGGGAAGATATACATTCGTGATGTCAAGTCATCCAACGGGACATTCGTCAACGGCACTCGACTCTCCCAGGAGAACCGCGAGTCAGAACCACACGAGCTGCAGATCGCAGACCACCTCGAACTTGGAATCGATATCGTTAGTGAGGATCAGAAGACAGTTGTTCACCACAAGGTGGCTGCCAAGGTCGAGCATGCCGGCTTCTTGAGTGCATCAAATAACGTCATGGACATGAACTTCGGCGACCTCGACCCGGCCAATAGTGCCATGATGATTCCGTCGGGCGCGATGCAAATGCGGGGGCGAACTGGGAGCCAGGCCTCTATGGCCAGTAACGGACGCATGATGCCGAATGGAGGAGTTATGAACGCCCAGGCGAATGGAATGCCTCAACAAAGACCTTTCTTCCTGACACCGGTTGCTACAGATCAGATCCTGAAACGACTTGCTGTGCGTCTTCGTTCTCTTTCACACTGATCGTTTACCGACGCTGACTATTGAACAGAATGAAATGCGCAGTGCGCGACTACAAGCTCAAGACCTGGGTCGAACAAACCAGTTTGTTGGCACTCTGCTGTCTAAAGAGGACGTGAAGGACCTCGAAAAGCCCGAAGTACCTGAACCTCCTAGACCACAGCAGATGGTCAACGGTAACGGAATACCGTTTCGAGCTGACCCGAAAACACGATTCTCCGATCCTCCAGCGCCTCCCCCACAACAACCGCTCCCAGAGAAGCCCGATGTACCTTCGTTGAAGCGAGGCCAATCCGATCGGCCCAAAGTAGGACCGTCGAATTCCTCACCAGTCCGGCAGGATAACCTCAGTCAAATCATCCAACTTACTGAAGCCCTGAACAACGCAAGACGTGACATCGACACACAAAGCGCTCGTATGCGCGAGCTCGAGGACATGCTTCAGAAAGAGAGATTGGCTCGCGAGGACGCAGAGGATTTGGCCAAACGACTGGAAGAAACCGCAGGCAAACATATGAACGGCGCAGCCGTACAAAGCGTACCAGAGGCACTTCACAAGGCTTTTGAGCAAGCGGACGAGAGCGAAAACGATACCGTGCCTGAAGTGGATGAGACGTCAGTGGATGCTACTTCAGAGATGGATGTTGCCCGTGAGACTGCCGTCGCTCTGCAAGCCCGCATTGACACCATGGACTTCCAGATGCGCGAGATGAAGGAGCAGATGGATGAGTGGAAACACCGCTGCGAAAGCGCCGAATCAGAACGGGATGCCGATAGAAAGACTCTGGCAGAAATGGTGGTTCAGCTCCGAGCCGAAGAAGCTCGAAGAGAAGCAGCCCAGAAGAAGGCGCGATCACGGTCACGATCTAGGCAACGCCACACCGAGGCCTCAATACAAGGCACCGAGGCGCCGCCTCTGATCTCGACAAAGTCTTCGAAGGACGCCATCGAAATTGCCCAGGCCGATGGCGCGTCCCCCATCGAGGAGGCGAGCGATAAACCGACATTGTCTCGCACCAACACCATCACGCCGTCCAACTCTCACGGTGGCTCTCTTACTCAAGACCAGCACTTGTATGCTGCCGGATTGCCATACGCATCGATGCTCGGTGTTGTCCTGGTGGGGATGGGCTTGATGGCTTATATAAATGGGTGGCAGGACCAGCCGCCGAGCCTAGAGCATTGATTGCTATGTGTGTGCTTGACATATCCGGATTAAATGGTGCATACGAGGGCTTCCTGCGAAGGTTGGTTAAAGGGCTGGACTTGACGACATTCTTACCTGGGGCATCTGTAACTTTTCTACGAGCGATATTCATAATGCAGCATGCGACACTTCGAACCTTGACCTATCCACGACGAGACGAAACGAGATCATCATGGACATATCCAACATCACACATTATTTTCTTTGTACGAACTATATCTTGGTTTCTTTTTGCACAGCCGGCAACTGAACACTGGCGCAGCTTGAGGACCTTGCCTAGAAAGACTAGTATCTGATACCGGTCAGAGCAGGATTGGACGGCGTTCAATTATTATGTACGGCTTGATGAACGCAAGGACGGTCACCAACATAGGGAGCAGCGAACTTCATAGAGTAGGGCATCCTGTGGTGTTTTGCATAACTTAATATGAACGACTCAATGAATCAGTTCAATCAAGAGCAAAGGCCCGATGAACGACACTGCAAGGCCAGCACTTGAGTCGAGTCTTGACGTCACTAGGTATACAAAATCACGGGCGCAACCGCTGCTTCGAGTCAGTCCTCAAGTTGCCAGGCCATGTGTCTTAAGCGCTAACGATCTGCGCTAACCACCATTCGTATTCAAGAGAGCCTCATTGAACAGGTCCAGATGAAACTCTGTACTCCCTGAAGAGATGCTTGAAAGCGAAAACTCGTTGCGATCCATCGTCACTAGTTACGGACTTTCGGGCTGTTGATCTACGCGATTGTTAGGAGTCGGGCGTTTGTTGGACCGACATCGTGTCTTATAAGAGCTCCCGACCTGCGTGCCTGAACTCTTCAACCATCTACTCCCGACTTACAAATATCGCCTACTTCTTGTCTTTCCAGCATCACTGCCTCTCCCTAAAATAGATCTTCGGGACAACTAGATCAGCAAAGATGGTGACTCTTGACCAAGTCGAGCAGGCCAATAACGAGGCCCCGCCGGCCGGCATCGTGGCTGTCTTTGCAGGGGCGACAGCAGGCATCGGAGAGCTGGCTCTTAAAGGGTTCACCAAGCATACCCTGCACCCGAGGATCTACTTTATCGGTCGATCACAAGAAGCCGGCGACAGGCTGCAGAAAGAGTTGAAGGCCTTGAACGCCCAGGGCGAATACAACTTCGTTAAGGCGGATATGAGCCTGTTGAAAAATGTAGATGAGGTCTGCAGAGACATCAAGAAAAGGGAGACGGCTATCAATGTCTTGTTACTAACCCAAGGGACGTTGAAGATGGGTGTTGGTTCGTGTTCCTCATGAGAGACTTCTTGATTAACTTTTACGAATCGCTAACATACATGTGATCTTCAGACACGACTGAGGGCTTGCCTTATATCACCGCTCTCACCCTCTACTCCCGCAACCGCCTCATCGCCAATCTCCTCCCCCTTATCCAGAATGCTACATCCCTCCGTCGCGTCATTAGCGTTGGCGCCGGGACCAAGGAGGGCGCTATCTACTCCGACGACATCCAAGGTCGCAAGGTGCCCTTCCGTAACGCGCGTGGACATCTCACAACTACAACGACGTTCGCGCTTGAGGCGCTTGCGCGTCAGGCCCCCGAAGTCTCCTTCATCAACAGTTATCCCGGCTTTGTCAAGACGAACCTTATTCGCAGCGACGATGGCTTCATGTTGAATATTATCAAAAACATCTCTGCGGTGACGGCGGCGGTCCGGAACTATTACGTGCCTGAGCATGAGGTTGAGGAGCGATATGCCTGGCTCAGCCTGAACGACAGGTTTCCACCGAGAGCGCAAGGGAAAGGCGTCGAGGGTGCTGCCGTAGGCTCGGACGGAACAAAGGGAAGTGGCGTGTACAGTATCGATGATCATGGAGAGGGCACGCCCCAGAAAGTGGTCGCCTTGCTTGGAAAGTATCGGAACGATGGCATGGTTGATAAGGTTTGGGCACATATTGAAGGGGAGTTTAAGAGAATCACGGGTACCTCATCAATCTAGAGGGTTCAGTGTTGCTTTGGACACCAAGAGGTGATCTATTTAATAGTGTAGACAATTTGTTTGAGAGCTCCGGAAGCTAGCTTCTTCAAGATATCTCAGGTATTCATGAGAACATGACAAGCCCTACACGGCCAAAGGCTTCAGTGATGGACAATGTCTTGTTGGCTCAGCATCCTCCCATCCTCCGAAAACACCTGCCTCAATCCACGCCAACTTTTGCGTAATTATACCAAGCTAAACTGGCATCTAATCTCGAAAATATTCGTTCTGACAGGTTCTGACGTTTGTTCCTGTGTAAACGGACCTAAGCACACTTTCCACTGACACAATTCAATGAGTCGGCACAGCCCTGAGCAGACGAGCAAGCCGCACCTATGCCATCATTAGTTCAGGAACCTCTCAAATACGACATTACTCCTTACCCTTGCAATGACCTAGCCAAGAGCAGTTCGAGCTGCATTTCCCGCTGACGCAGGCCCGAGAGTCCGCACAATCCTGTGCGCTGCTGCAAGAGGCGCCTACGGACCGTTTTCATTAGAGGGTTGATCAAGAGTCGACACTCGCCATCTTACCTTCACAGTGTCCCGCCCATGTGCAATCTCCGGTGCCAGGGTTCTCCGGCGTCGTCGCGAGGCCAATCCGCGAGACAAGTTTATCGCCTAGGCCGACGAGACTCGCGTGAAAGTCGTTGAAGTTGCCAGCAGCCCATTTCGCTCCTTTGGCTCCAGGAACAGCATCTGCGCCGGTGAAGGCAATATACAGGACATCGTCTACATCATGACTGGTTCCTGAGCCGGTGCCAGCTTGCATGGACTTTCCGTAGCAGGCCGTGGCGAGAGACACGGAAACCTCGCCGACGCTGGGGCGCTCGCCGTCATCAGCGTTGGAGTCGGCCCAGATGCCGTAGAACTATATCAGCATGTTTAGTTAGGGCTTCAGCAACTTCCTTTGCTGTCTTACCATCTGGTCGCCGCAGATAACGGCCATGATACTGGCCTTCTGCACCCCGTATTGACGCGGATCAAAGGTTTTCCAGCCAGGAGTAGTCCCCGAATTGCCGAAGACAACAAAAGAATGCTCGTGCGGGTTCAGGTCGCTAAGTCCAACATTGTATCCTTCGATGATAGATTTGATCGCCGTTGTCGGGATAGTTGTGGTCGACTCGCCGCATCGCCCGTCATCTTGGGGACCGCCTTGTGCGCCGTCGCAATCAACATCCATGTTGGAGAACGTTCCGTCCTCGCCTTGCAGGTAGATGACGCCATAGTCTGCGAGGTGGTCGCCGCAATAAGACGTTTCTCTCGGTGTCAGAATGGAAGCTCAGCAAGTCAACGAAAGGCAATATGTTGTGCTTACTTCCGTCATCTTGGCTTGAGTCCCAGAAACCGCTCGCAAGTTTGTTGGCACATTGCCCTTTGGACTTCAGCTGGTTGTAAAAGGTGCGAACGTTGCCGGGAACTTTTAGTGCCGAAGTTGAATACACGAGGAGCAAAGAAACGAGGGCAATTCTAAGAAGCATGGCGGGCATAGGTAGGAACAGCGTCGAGTGTCAAGTAGGAAACGTAACAATGAAACTGTGTAGTGTCGCTATTGAGTTCTGACGTGGTATATTTACCTGAACTTGATCGTCGGAGTTCCGCCCAGAAGAGCAGGTTTCATTGACCATCTCCCGTTCCTCCTCCTTCATCTCGTATCGCCGGCGTGATTTTCGGTTACGATTTGCGAGGATGCTGTATCAAACGTGAGCTTGTCGGGATAACGATCCTTCATACTGGATTATGAGCCAGCATGCGTCGCGAGCGCACAGCCCCAAGTCCTTCAATACCCTGCAGCTCAATCTAAGATGTAGACATAGACCAATGGATGAAACAAAGTAGCTTGCTAGTCCAAAAGTCTAACAAATTAACTAGATCTGCACTTGGGGAGACTTTCTGAGAAGTCTTGCATGGCGGTGTCGAGAACTTGGCGACGAGAGAGAGCCAGGATCTCAGACTAAGCTCGCCAAGTTGCGCCGAGCCCTTTTATTAGTTACCCAAGCAGTATTAATTGACATGAAACAAAACGCGGAACGCCTGAGTTAATCAGCTTGACATGCAAGATGTAAAGTTAGGTATGCTTACTGGATTATATTTATGAACCTATGTTTTTTCGTTCGTAAAATTCAAGAAGCGATTTCGTAAAAGCTGCCCAGTTTCCAACCAGTTTACTTTCTTTCGTGTGGACATTTCTTGTTAACTTACTGAATCTAGAGAGGGTTTCGCTTGCGTTAACTGGACACAGTCTTTCCCGCACTCTTTCTCCTCTTTCTCAATGACTTCAGCGAACATACTTCTCACACTACTTGAGCTTCAAAAGCCAAGATAAAGTAAATCAGGGGTTTTGGTTGCAGATTTCGAGTCGATTCTGGATGAAAATTTCAACATTGCTTGTTACTGACCTTGAGCTCGTTTCTGAACATTCTCGTCTACTGATACGGAATTTTGACTCTAACTGTAACTGAAACAAAAATACAAGTAAATAAACGCGAAGGGTTTAATACAGTGATGAGCAGCTCGTGGAGAAGACGTAGGCCATTTGGTATAGCTCTGAGAATCGCTGTATTAGGGCTTCACTGAGAACAAACTGCCCACGATTGACTCCATATCTAGCACAATCCGATGCCACAATGATGCCCTAACCAGCGATGATGAGCGAAGGCACTATGTTGTTCAGTATATGTTTTCGTCGAGAATGATCGCATGACGACTTGGTGTCAAACTTCCATTACTCAGTGGCTTATGTGAATGGAAGTGTTTACGGTGGGACTCAGACAAAGTGCCTCAGGAGCTGGAACTTTTTAGGCCATCTCAAGCTCTACTTAAACACTAGTAGTAGCAGCCTTTCGATTACCAATTGCCATTAGCTCAAAGACACTCTAGTCACTTGTGAGCGGTATTTAAGACAAAAGCTCGCATGGGACGGCTCGTGCCCTGAATGCCCTTTAGACTAAAGATGCTCCAGGTTGGATGGTGTGGCTTCTGTCTCGCAATAGTATAGTTATTGGAGGTTCATAAGTGATTCCATATTTTCTGGTAGGCCACTGAGTTCTAATCTACTCACATGGTTGTTCGTCTTACGTCAGAAGCGACTGTTGATAAGAATAAAAGCTTATACTACTTCATAGAATGAAGTGTTGAAATTTCTATCTGTTATACTTATACCACCGGCTAATACAGGTAATGGTAATAAAAGTAATATAGCTGTGATAACTACAGCTCACCCAAATAAAGCTAATTTGTGTAATCTTATTCCGGGTGTTCTCATGTTAGCAATTGTAGTAATAAAATTAATTGCTCCTAATAAACTTTCCGAAGGCCATTGAGTCGTCCACGACCCAAAGAGTACTGAAACTACTAGTCATTTTAGCACCGACGCACTTCTTTGACCATCTCGAAGAAGTACAAGCTGGTATTACATATTTTGCATGTAAAGCTAAGAGTCATGCGGATAATGAAGGGCCGAAGCCGGCGAAGTTGGAGTGTGTCGGAGAGGTGCTCGAAAGCTACTCCATGTTGAGGCTAATTCAGGGGGAAAGGCAAAGTAAAGGCGGATCCCAGCTCAGAGACAATCAGTAGGAAGAGTCCATGAAAGCCAATGAACACTAACTGCGACCGATCCGTCCAATATCGTGGCTGACCTCCTGTGCCATGCAAGTATCAAGCAATATGGCAGGATGTTTGCTGGGAGAAGGTGCGAAAGCATCAAGGAACGTACAGCTCACATAAAAACGCAGACTTCAAATTGATTCTATTGAGTAATACGTGATAGACTTTGGACGGGAAGTAGAAGCTACGCATATTAGCGGTTGGACCGAACCGTGATTTCGACGTCGACGAGCTCTCATCGACCCCAGGATGTATCCCGTTATAGCAATGATCTGGTCTACTGTAGATCACTAGAATCTTCTAGAATCATGTGTGCTCCCTTCTCTGCAATTGCGTAGATGGTAGCTTGGATATGCGCGCTGATCTGTAACGGCATCACACTTGCATCAACAACCCTCAAGCCCTTGACCCCGTACACACGCAGCCGCTCATCGACCACGCCACCCTCAATGCCAGCGCTACCACCCATGGAACAAGTTCCCACCGGGTGCCAGTCGGTGATTGTGTTCTGCAGAATCCACTCTCGAAGGCGATCGTCATCTTCGAGTGTGGCAGCTGACGGCGAGGCTGGTCCGCGGATGATATCCGAGAGAGGCGCTGTGCAAACCATTTTCTCGAGGAAACGGGCACACTCCTTCATGACTTCAACATCTAAAGAGCCATGTGCGCCGCCGTAGTATTGCGGATCGATGACAGGGGAGTCTTCTCCTGTAGCACGGCGGTCGCTGGAAGGACGGATGTGAATGGAGCCAACGGAGAATGGATATTGTAAGATCTGCAGCATGGTGCCATACTTCTTTCCAGGCTCGCCTTTGAAGTAGGGACTCCAGTTACCAAGGTCGAAAATGTATTCGATCTGGCCTAGTTGCGTGCGGCCGTCGAGTCGCTGTTTCAGGATGGCCTTCTTATCACCACTGAAAGCAGTCAACTGGTCTGCCCGGGCATACAGGCTGTGGAGAGTATCCGCGGGTACGAAGTGGGCAAGTGGGACGTAACATAGTGAAACTGGAAGGATTGTAAGAGGACCAGCCTTATCTAGAGAGTACTGTTCCCGAGCTGCAGCTAGAAGATCGGGGTCATTTCGTACATCATCCCGATTAGCGAGAGAAGAGTCGACCTCAAATTGGGTGGACAGCACTGTAGATCCGACACATTAGCAAGCCTTCCACGTGTAACAAGAAGCAGAGTCCGAGACTCTGGGGATGGGACATTGGGGATCTTGGTGCGGGCGTACTCAGATGGTCCTGCAGGTTCTCTCCCACGGTTGGGCTGACCACCTTGACGGGAACGTTGGCTCGGGCCAGAACCTCTGGGTTGCCTATCCCGGATAGCTCCAGAATTTGTGGTGACTTGACGCTCCCAGCGGAAAGGATTACCTCGCGGGAAGCTGAGACAACATGCTCCTGGCCCTGGCATGAGTAGCGGACTCCGGTGGCCACGCATTGACCATTAACATCCTTGATGATGATCTCGTGGACTGTGGCCTGTGTGAGGATGTGCAGGTTAGATGTCTTGGCCGTACAGTAATCCGTGGCGAAGGATCGTTTTGCCGACACTGGATCTACGGCGTTGACACACGTCCAAACGCCCACGTTTGAGCCGCCAACGTGGGCCGGATTGCTGTGAACGCCAAGGGCGTTGAGGGTGCTATGCCAGAGACGGTGCGAGGCTGAGTAGTCTGTCGGATAGGAGATTTGGATGGGGCCGGTTTGGCCAAAGAGGTCTGGGTTGTGGACGACGTCGTACTGTTGCTGAACTGCGGGACTTGGCGCATGGAATGTCTCAGACTTCTTGAAGAATGGCCTGTTGTATGCCGACAGATGTGGTCAGTAACGAAACAGCTCCAGCTACGGCATGTACGCCTCTTACTAGTACATGCGTCTAGTAAATGATACAGGTGTACTATTAAACCAAGCGGCGCAAAGCACCTATACGAGATCAACAGACAAGCATAAACTCACAGTAGATGATCCCAACTCCACCCAGGATTCCCCAATGCTTCCCATGCATCATAATCATCCTTACTAGCACGGTTCCATGCCATGTAGTTCAGGGCACTGGTGCCACCGAGAACCTTGCCTCGCGGCCAGGGTAGACTGCGGCCCCTGAGGCCCTCTTGCGGAACCGTCTCCATATGCCAATCATAGCAGCCGCCCAAAGCGCGCCCGTAATGGCCGGGGATGTCGATATCTTCAACATCTTGGGCGACGCCTCCGGCCTCGAGAACGCCGACGGAGAAGGACTTATTGGCCTCGGCAAGGCGTGATGCGACGGCCAAGCCAGCAGTGCCCCCGCCTATGACAAGGAAGTCGAAGTCAGTTTGACTGAATTCGTCGGCTGTGGCAAGTCGCGGAACGGTCGGTGCTTGCGATGATGGATCCATGGTGAACTTGAAGAACTCGTGCGGCTTACCAGACGACGCCTCGGCCGGTCTGGGAACCGGACTGACACTTATAGGCGCACTTATACACAATGAGGTCAGTGGCCAGAGAAGGCTTTCGGCTGGGACGACAACGGACGGTAATGTACGATAATAAAACGCCTAATTCGGCGATAAAAGTGACCGGAATATCGGGCTGCGGAGATTTGTTAGATGCGAGGATTGCGAAGAGAGGATCTGAGAAACAAAGACCGCAAAGGTACATTACTACAGTGGAGAAGAAGGGCGTTTTTCAGGTCGCATAACGCGTTGTCTCTCTGTCTGTCTGTTCATACCTACATGTACCTTAGTGTGTACTTCGTACTCCATATTCCGTACCACGTAAATGTTACATACAGGTGATGGAACCTGGGGTGCTGCAGAGAACGGTTGAGGGGATATGCAGGGCGTCGAACCATGCGACTTGCTTTTCCCCCTTCTTTTTTCCTTTCTCTTCTCACCCGTACGAAAGAATACGTACATTGATTGAATGCGCCGAGGAAACGATGCAGAGTCTTTCGCACGTGTTGAGCAACTCCCACCCCCCTGTTGCATGTTGCAGGAGGGGAGCCTTGCCAACATCGGTTTTGCTTGTCGTCTCGCAGATTGACTGTGGAGTCCGCGGCGGGCGCATATCACACGCTAGTCCACGAAGCCAGCATATTGCAGGGGTACACGAGTCTCCCAGAGTCTCCCGTCTGTGGAAGACTTATCTCAGGGCTCTCACTATCGCCCGGTCCCATCGACTGATGGCGGAGTGCTAGGGAGGTTCGGCCAAGCTTCTCGGGGAGCCAGTCTCGGATCCGGTCCGTAGGCCGTCCCCTGAGTCGATTCTAGTGTGCTTCGTGCCAAACTTAGTTTGGATCTTCTCCATCCTAGTCTTGCAATCCTTGCTGCTTATCTTCAACCCTGCCCGGCAAAGTCAAAGTCGGCTGGTCCGACTACGTACATGCGAAGCAAGATATGTACATGTACCGCGACAGCTAGTGCACGACATTGCACAGCGCAGCTGAGCGTCGCTCGCAAGGTGTTCCACATGGTCTCGAACCTAGAGGCACACAAAACACCCGCTTGAAATACGTAGTGTCCCTGCTAAGGACCCGTAAGTGCTTACCCATGGCGTTGTTCAGCGATTGAAAGCTCGGGCGAAGAAAACGTCGTTGTTCGTTTCAGTTTCCCTTTTCCTTTCCCCACGAGTCTTGTATTTGATCAACTAGGGCATGGTCGTTGCAGTTTTCTCGCCATCATGAAGTTCGAAGACTTGTTGGCGATCGAGTCGTGGATTCTCTGGGTTTTGGGAGTCTTTGTCGTTGCGTGCCGGCTGTAAGTATGACGCTTGCTGATTCTCTCGCACAACGCTTGCCACTTCACGACTTCGGATCGTCCGACGACCGATTCTGATTGATCGACCCGGTGGAATGGATGGAGGCTGACATGGTTTCTGCAGAATTGCGAGGCGCATGAAACTGGGAAAATGGACGCGCCTTGCTGTCGAAGACTATCTGATGTGTTTTGCTCTCGTGCGTGCAATTCCATCATCCTCTCCTAGCCCACGATACTTATCAGCTCTATTCTAGGTCAACTTCACCGGAGTTGTCGTGAGCATTAACGAAGTCGCCAAGAATGGAAGCAACTACATGCCTGCAGCGACGGCTGCTGCGCTGAGTCCTGCGGGGAGGGCCCAGGCCATCTTCGGCAGCAAGATGACCTTTGTTCTCGAGATCTTCACCCTTACAGCAACCTGGACTATCAAGGCGTGCTTGTTGATCCTCTACGCTCGGTTGACCGAGGGAACATCGACGCGGCAGCACCTCGGTGTCCGGCTGGTCGCCGCATACTGTCTCTTGACATATGTCCTCGTCGTGTTGCTGTTTTGCTTCTACTGGTGTCATCCGACCTACGAATATTGGGGAGTCCCGGTGAAATACTGTGAGCCATTTGTCGTGGTTTTTGAGAGTTTCCATCTAGTTGCTAATAATTTCCAGCGCAATGTGCATCATACTACAACCACATGATATTCGCCACAGCTTGCAATATTTCCTCAGATATCATGCTGCTCCTAATCCCGATTCCCATTATGATCAAGATCCGCCTCCCGTTGAAAAGGTTGGTAAAACTAGAGACTCTTCAAATAACATCCACTAATGGTCTCGTGTAGGAAAGTTGGTCTCTGCTGCGTATTTGGCCTGGGAATCTTCAACGTAAGAAGGCCATCTTCCACATCAGATACTCCCGCTGACGCGTCTATAGATCCTTGCTGCCGTGCTCAACCGATACTACAACTTCAGCAACCCTAACTCATACGTGTTTCTCTACTGGTACGTCGCCGAAGTGGGCGTTGCCATGTACGTGAGTAATCTACCTCTATGCTGGCCCGTTATCCGGCTTGCGCTTGGATCTAAGGGCAACTCATCGAACCCGTCTTATCCAAACCCGTCATACCCGAACCAGTCATACCCGAACGGCTCACGCAAGGCAAATACCCGCCACACTTTGACGAGCAAAGCGTCTTTGTGGGCCAAGCTGGAGGACGATGACATGAGGAGGGAGGTGTCGCCCGACCAGAGTAGTCAGATCGAGCTCGTGGACCAGAAGGGGCCCGATCTTGTGAAGCAGCCATATCGGACGGACGCAGAAGTCAGCAGCGGACCCCACGACGGAAATACTCTTGGTGATCACATCACGGTGGTCACGAAGGTTCAGGTGACGTCGAAGACGAAGGAATTGTAATGATATTCGCAGATTGAGATGGAATGTGTTTCGAACGAGATACAAGGCGCATGCTTGGAAGACTGTTTTGAGTATTAAACGACTAATTAGAAGTGTACATGCAATATATGACGAGTGAGTGTGTGTGGAGTATGGGGAAGAGATGCGGAATAGAACAACCCAAAAAGGAGGCGTGTTTAAGCGTAAGGATACCCAGATAGGATGAGGCAATTGAAGTACGCAACCGAGACAACGTTTATCGTCAATAGCGTCCGCGTCGTCAAGCGGAGAATTTCCGTCAGCAATAGCCAAGATACGTACCCGAAATATCGTGTGCGTATCTCTTGGCTGACCCCATTTTCGGCGGTAGTCCGACACACAGATTGCCTTCGAAGCTCAACCCCTGGCTCCCGCACTCCTTGGACGCTTCCTCCCGCTTCAACCGCCCAACCAAACGACCCATGAAGAGGAACAAAGCGCCGCTGGTGGGGAGCCCTGGCATTGGCAATGGCCCTGGCACTGCACGGAACAGTAGTGCTACTGTAGTTTCATCGACAGCATGGAGCTAATGTGCTACGGAAGACAGGGGTTGCAGCCGCACCGCACACGCGCGGCGCGGACAGCCCAGGGGTAGGAAAGCCGCGATGCAGAGACTCAAAGTACGTACTTCGTAGTTCGCATGTGCGTATCTCTATCGGTCGGACCAAGCGACGTACTTGTAAAATCACATCGGGGGATAAGCCCATGGCCGAAATCACGCACCTACCGTGATGATCCTTGATGCTGTACAAGGGAGCCACGCTAGGAACGAAACCTGTCTGGGCCATGTTCGCGCTCGCAGCGAGCATGCGAACGATGGCAATTGACCAGGGCTTTCTCGCGCTGTCTCAGCCACTACCTGAGGAACGTACAGTGTTAAATATTTGTTCCCTGCTGTTGTCTCTCGCTCACATCTACTTCGTTCTTCCTAACTAAGTCATACGTTTTTCTGCCTTTGGACGAGCTTCTTTTAAGGTTCAGACTTCTTTCGGCTTCATCGGCTCTCCGCGTCAAGCTGCATTGCGTCCGGTAGCTGTCACACAAAAGTACTCTTCCTTGGTGGCTTTAGCCCATCGCTCGCTGGCTTTTGGTTCACAACTCCCTCTCCAGCTTTATACCGCACAATGGCAGAAAAGATGGTAGCACCCACACATGATGTCGAGATCGTGGTCGAGAAGGGTATGGGGAGCTCCGCGGGTAGGGGCAGCTCTGCGCCCTCCGTCGATGAAGCCATGATAATGAGCCCGCCGTCTCAACCTCAGTCCTTCCTGGGACGGTGGAACCATCGCATCGAGAACCTCGCTGGCCTCGAGGCTAGAGGTATTGAGCGCGTGCCGCCGAACGAACGCCAGGAAGCCTCCTCGGCCGCAGACCTCCAGGTCGCTGTCTTGTGGTTCAGCGCCAACTTGTCGCTCAACAACCTCACTACCGGTCTCTTCGGCCCCCTCGTTTTTGGTCTGGGCTTCTTGGACAGTGTGCTCCTCGCCGTATTTGGAACAATCATTGGTGCTTGCTCAACGGCATACATGGCTACATGGGGACCCCAGAGCGGGAACCGAACTATGGTTAGTAGATACTCGGCCCTTGATTATGTTCCATATCATGACTTACACGATCCTGCAGGTTGTCTTGCGTTACTTTATGGGGTACTGGCCATCTAAGTTGCCGACACTTCTCAACGTTGTTCTCATGGTCGGCTACACTACAATCGACTGCATTATCGGTGGCCAAGTACTATCTGCCGTGAGCGGTGGTAGCATGTCCATCTTGGTTGGCGTGGTTGTTGTTGGCATCGTCACCTGGCTCATTGCTGTCTTTGGCATGGCTGTCTTCCACAGATTCGAACGGTATGCCCCCTTTCTCACCTGATGCATTGACACATGTGGACTAACATCTATCCTAGACTCGCTTGGATTCCGCAAATTGTTGTCCTTGCCGTCCTCATCGGCGTGGCTGGACCCTACTTTGACGCTCATGCCCAACCTACTGTCTCCGGTTCCTCGCTCGCAGCTAGCCGCCTTTCATTTTTCACACTCTGCCTCTACCTACCCAACTCGTGGGCAGCAGCCGCCTCAGACTTCTACGTCTACTACCCCGAGCGTACCTCGAAAGTCAAGATCTTCCTCCTTACCGTTGTCGGCCTCACAGTTTCCTTCAACCTCGTCTACCTCATCGGCATCGGACTAGCCACCGGAGTTGCCAACACCCCGGCCTGGTCAGATGCCTACGATATCAGCGCCGGTGCTCTCGTCGTTGCTGCATATGACCCTCTCGGAAAGTTTGGTCGTGTCTGCTCAGTCATTATTGCCCTCGGTGTCATCTCCAACAGCACACCGTCAATCTACTCAGGTTCCCTGGGCTGCCAGGTACTAGGTCGTTACGGAAAGAAGGTACCTCGCTGGGCCTGGACGACTGTCCTGACTTTGATCGCCTTGGTTCTTGCTATGGCTGGTCGCGAGAAACTATTCGTCATCTTCCAGAACTTTGTCGCTCTGATGGGCTACTGGGTGATGCTTTTCATCTGCATCGTCGCCCTTGAGCATTGCCTCTTCCGCGGCCGCCAAGGATTTGACTGGTCCCGATGGGAAGATAAGTCGTACCTCCCGGTGGGCTGGGCTGCGTTTGCTGCCTTTATCCTCGGCTGGGTGGGTGCTGTTCTCGGTATGTCTCAGGTTTGGTACATAGGACCTGTTGCAAAGGCCGCTTCTATAGCGGATCTTGGTATGTGGTTAGGCTGTTCATTCGCCATTGTGTCCTTCCCGCCGTTGAGGTTGCTTGAGTTGAAGATGATCGGACGTTGAACTTTGCGTTGCTAAAAAGATAAGCAAGATACTGTTTTCCATACATTTTCAATTGACACACAATTATGCGCATCAGTGCTCAGGACACAAATTAAGTCGTGTACTCAGGAAGCAAGAAACACCTTGTCGCAGGTGTAATTGAGTATATCCTGCGTCAAGTTAAAGGGTATCCCCTGAAGCATTACCAATGCACAACCTTACATCAAATTCGCACTCACGAGTATGAGGCACTGTAGAATGGTATGGGGGTGCTGCGTGATGTGATCTTGAATATGTTTGACTGGAGGTGTGCTGTTCGCAAAGTCGCGGGTATGCAGAAATTTATTTAGGGTAGGCTGTAGTCAAGTGGCCGCCATGTTCCTGTCTAAAAGTCAAGGCGAGTATTGAATAATAGATGTCTTCTTGATCTTCGGTGGTAATCTGCTAGGTATTGGGACGAGCATTTTCATCACGATGGAAAGCTGTTTAAACTCATGTAGCTTTGTCCCTCAAATGCGAGAGGGGAAGATAGTAAAATGGCTTTCTTATCGAAACATACGGTATGGGAAAATCTGCGATTTAGAAGCTGCCGTGATTCTCTTGAAGACGAAAATATAAGTATGCGGCAGCAACTGGACACTATTATTGAAGTTACGAGCCTAAGCCATGTCTATGCCACAAAGTCATAGTACACGGAGCGTCTCGACTCAGCTTTTGAACTACCCGAACAAGAAGACCTAAACGTACCAAACAGTTGTCGGTCTGGAAGGAAGTGAGACTCCACAACTATAGGTCTCACAAAATCGTATTGTTTTAATTGTGATCACTCATGAGGTTTTTGACGCGGTTCTTATGTGCATATGTCACCCTGCTTCCTCTCTAGTCTTCGTCCTTTAGTATATGTGCTGTTTCATACGCCATCTCTTCGTTCCCTCACTTCTATTATCTCATTTACATTTCTAGTATTTAATATTCGGGTTTCAGAGCAACTGCAAGTACGTCAGGAAGGCTAAGACGAATGGCGAAATGAATCAGATGTTCACGAAAGCTAGAATATATACTCCTTGTTTATGTCAGAGACTAATACAAGTTATATAACCAGCTTCAAAGTCTACCTTCATCACACTATAAGCTAAATCACTGTTTCCTCCTCCATCGATCGTACGAGGTCATAAAACAGTGCCTTGAAAAACATTGATAATAAAGTCGTGCTTCCCAAGCTATAAGCAGCAGGGTATTCTATAAAAACTTACCCTAAAATTGAGGATGTAAATAATAGTGCATTTCTTTAATGTTGTATATTGCTTATAATATTAAATGTCCTACTAAGTGACACATTATTTTCAATCCTTCCATGCTTTGTCATGGCCACTGCATTCTCCCAAGTGTTACGATGACTTGTGCAACAGCACATGATTATTTGCTATACTGCGGAGTTCGCTGCATATCGGCATAGCTTCTAACTGGGAAGGAATCTTACCATAGTATATAATCCAAGTGGCGTGTCTGAAACAGGTATGCTATTATCTCATCTGACTGTAATAGGGCCACACTAGACTTGTGGCTTTTCAAATCGACTACGAAAGGTTTCTATCGGTATAAACTCCGCATAGCAACTCCTCGTTCTAAAAACTAATAACTATAACATAGAATAAAAGGTTAGTATTAACTAATTAGGTATGTGTGTGTATTATAAGAAAGATAAAAATCCTGCACCTTATATAGGCTAGGGTCTTTCTACTTAAGTAGGCGCACTATAGCTTATATAGGGCCTATACTAAGATATATACTATAGTATATAATACTATAGCCTTAGTTTTAAGGCTAAAGTGTATTATAATAGCTAGTATAAAAAGAAACTATACTATTTTTAGTAATCTATATATATATATAAATAGCTTTCTTATTAATCTTCTAAAATAACCTTCTTTTTATTATTATTATTCTTTATTTAATTATTTTATATAACTTATTTTATAATTTTATTACTTTATTACTAACTTTTTAAATAGCTAATATTAATTAAAATATCTACTATTATATAAGTACTTTTTTTTAAGTTTTATTTTATTATTTTAGATTATATTTTCTAATTTTTAATAATAAAATTATTACTTTTACTAGCTTATTACTAGCTCTCTCTGCTCTCTTAAGTAATAAAGTTTATATCTTAACTTTAATTAGAGATTTCTTATAAGTTTTTAAGTAATATTTTCTAGTTTTATATTACTAATTTTACTTTTATAGTTCTTATTAAGAATCTTATAGCTATTCTAGCTATTCTAGCGCTAGGCGCCGCCCCCCGCCCCCCCTGCTTCTTTAAGAAGGAAAAGGTATTAAACCTATAGATAATTAATTAATCTTGCTTGCGGCATTTACCCCTCTCTAAGGGCTGCTTTAAGTATTCTAACTACGCTAGTCTACTTTTAATTTTAAGATTATATAATATAGCTTATTTTCCAAGTTTAAGCTGCAGAACCTAATATATAGTATAGCTCGGGTTTAATACACCCCTCTAGATTAAGCTCTATTTAAAGAGATTTAAATAAATTATATGCAATTTATTTATAGTATTTACTTTATATTAGTTATAATTAATAGATCTTTTTATAAAGTAAGAGAAAAGTAAGTGTTAGGCTTATTAGTATTAGATTTATAATAGCCTAAATACTATAATATGCTTCTATTTACTTATTATTTAATTTAGTATATAGGTTTTATTTTAGTAAGCTAATTTCTCTTTTCCTTTCTCTTTTCTTTAAGTTATAATATCCCTTAGTAAATTATTCCCTTTATAGCAGCTTTTTATTATTTTATGCGGCTTATTCTGCAGTTTTATTACTCTATTACTAACTTTTCAAATAGCTAATATTAATTAAAATATCTGCTATTATATAAGTACCCTCTCTGAGTTTTATTTTATTATTTTAGACTATATTTTCTAATTTTTAATAGTAAAACTACCACTTTTACTAGCTTATTACTAGCCCCCCCTGCCCTCTTAGGCGATAAAGTTTATTTTCTAGCTTTAATTAGAGATTCTTTATAAGTTTTTAAGTAATATTTCCCAGTTTTATATTACTAATTTCACTTTTATAGTCCTTATTAGGCACTTTGCGGTTATTCTAGCTATTCTAGCGCTAGGCGCCGCCCCTACCCCTTTAAGAAAGAAAGAGCTGCCTAAAAGGCAGCTAAAAAGACTAAATATAATACTACTAATACTGCTATTTGCTAAGCAGCTAAAGCCGCTGCTGCTATATAAGTAAGCTTTATTTTATTATTTTAGGCCTTAATTAATATTTTTATAATGCCTCTTAAGTAAGGGAGATTCCTTGCTTCTAATATCTAAATTTAGCCCTTTTAAGCTAGAGTTCTAACTAAAGTGCTAGTATATATATAGGCTTTGCAGGCTACTATTATAAGTAATATAACTTTAATAGCTCCTACTGCCTAATATAAGTAGTTTTATCTCTTTATTTTAAAGTCTATTTTACTAATTTAAGCCTTAAAGTCTTATTATTACCTTACTAATAGCTTTCTTCTTTCTAAACTATATCTACTAGCCTATTAAAGTGGATAATAAGATAAGTTTAAGCTTAGTTTTTATATTTTAAAGCTTATTTTCTAATTTTAAGTATTATAAAAAAAGCAGAAGCAGTATATTTATACTAAGATTATTTTATATAAGTGTCTTAAGAGCACTTTTCTCTTTAGTAAGGATCCTTACCTTTAGGTGTAAAATAAGCTTAATTTCTAAGTTTTTAGGTTCAGTTTTATAGTTTTACACTTTAATATATAAAGATAGTTGCAGCCTATAGGCCTAAATATATATATAGTTTCTAGTGCCTTTTTATATTCTATCTATATATATATATATAAATTTATAAGCTTTATTTACTAAATTTGCTACTTATAATTATAGTCCCTCTAAAATCTTCTTAATTATTCTTTTCTTAAGGCTATATTTTTAGCTTTTTTATATTTAGGCCTTAATATTAATAAGCCTAAGTTAAGTGCAGCTTTCTTTTAATTAACTGCTTTATAATGCCTTAATAAGCCTATTTGCAATTAATTTCAAGCTTTATTTATAGGAAATATAGATTATTTCCTTTTAAATATATTCCTTAAGCTAGTAATTATAAATATCTATATGCTTAAGTTTAGTCTTTAATTTCTTAATTAGGCATTATAAAAGTCTAATTATCTATTAGTTATTATAAATAAGATTTAGTCTCAGGCTTTAAAGCTTAACTCTTATTTTAATAATTAATCTTTATTAAAAGAGTCCCTCTTTTATAGTTTAGAAGAGTGCTAGTAATTTAGCCTTAGTTATTAAAGTTATAACTATATCTTGCTTATTTATGCGTTACTTAATAAGACTACTAAAGAGCTTTATTATATATACTTATAAGCTTTTCTAATTAAGTGTATTATTAGTAAATAAGATATTACTATATATTTTAAAGTTATCTCTACCTCTAAACTACAGTCTATAAAAATAAGTTATATATAGGTAATTTAATACTCTATTTATTATATTATAATATACTTTGCTTAAGTTATTTATAAATCTTACTAATCTTAAGATAGTAAATATAATATCTAGCTTTATAATTACTATTATATATAATATTAACCTAATTACTTTTTAGTACTAATTTATTATACTTTTATTTAAGTCTATTTACTAATATAATAAGATATTATAATATTAAGTAGATTATCTTTTATTATATAATATANANCTTTTATTAGATATTATTATATATATATATATATTATATATATATATAGAACTAAAAGTTATGCAGTTTTTTAATTTATCCCTGGCTGCTTAGTCTGAAAGTATGCTATATAAGCATTATTTAAATCACTGTGTTTATTAAGAGACCTATTGCTTATCAGGAGCATAACATTTTCAACTCTCTCCTTGTGTCTCCTTGTGATCAGCAACCAGGGAGAACAGGCGTCAACTCGATACAATTCTTCTTATCAGGATGACGTACTTTTAGGAACTCGGCCCCTTGACTGACATACGCATAAGTTCATAACCTAACCTAATCACCCCAATCAATGGGTATAACGCATTCTTCGTAGAGCCGTGATTTCGGTACGATTGCGCCGCTAACCACACCTCATTGGATCGCTATAGCCTGCCACTGCAATTATCGCAGGATTTTGATGTGCGCGTGTTAGTCGTAGGCCAAGTTAGTCGCCAGGAGGGGCAACATCGGCTTTCGGACGCAAGTTGTAAGACGCTGGGTTTGCTAAGAGCAGTATTTCATGCAACGTGCAGTCAAAACCGAGCGTTGTTTTGTTATCACGAGCTACGCCAGGACGCTGGGCGACTCAGGTTTCCAGACGCAATATCCTCAAAAACTCACAGCGAAAGTTCTTTATTCCATGGCCATGTCTGTGACCCAAACCCAAACCTCGGCCCTAGCCGTCACCAGAAAGGCAGACGCCCCGGATAGCGCTGGAGAAATCAAGAACAGCAACGCAGATAGTGTGATTGCTGCTGACGGCCTCAAGTTCGCGCAGATTCCGACTTTTGACAATCTCTTGCACAAACGACAATGGCAGCTCGAACATATGGCGGGAGCCTTCCGTGTCTTTGCCCGGAAGGGATACTCTGAGGGCACCAGTGGACATATTAGTGTCAGGGACCCTATCGACACGGATACATTCTGGATCAATCCTCTCGGCTATCACTTCTCGATGCTCAAGGCTAGTGACATGGTACATGTGGATGAGCATGGAAATGTCATCGGCGGTAATCGAGCTGCCGTTAATGTTGCTGGTTTCATGATTCACTCTGCCATCCATAAAGCTCGACCTGATGTTCATGCGGCGTGCCATACCCACTCGGTATATGGAAAGGCTTGGTCAACATTCGGAAAGCCCCTCGATATTCTCAACCAAGATGCATGCTCTTTCTGGAACATGCACGTGGTTTACCGCAATTTTGGAGGTATGGTCCTTGAGGCCGAGGAGGGAGACAGGATCGCCCAGGCATTGGGCCTCACTGCCAAAGCTGCCATCCTACAGAACCACGGGTACGTCCTCTTCGCAATTCCTGCACACTTCGAAACACTCTAACGAAGTCCACTGTCCTACAGGATTCTCACGGTAGGGGGAACAGTTGACGAGGCGGCAGCCTACTACACGCTATTTGAGCGCGCGTGTCAAGTCCAGATCCTTGTCGAAAGCACCGGTCTCGAGAAGGTCATCATCAACGACGAAGAGGCCGAGTTTACGCAAAAAGCTGCAATAGACCCTGTAAGACCCTCTATCGTAAACTGCATCCGTGATGGTGACTTATTTCAATCTTTAGGAGGCGCTGTATACTGATTTCCAGCCCGATTTCGCTTATGAACTTATGAAGTCAAAGGGAAAGCTACTGAGCTAGATTCAGTAGACGCTGGCAACAGTGAACTTACGCTGTGTCGCTTTTCGGAAGGACTAAAAAGGGTACCGCCAGACCTACTACTACAAGTGTTATTTTGTCACGATCTTCTCTGGGTTCGTACAGATATTTAGGCCTTGGTGACGGATGCGAGCTATGCCCGTTCTCATTGTTTTGAGGAGTATATACAAAGATCATATGATGTGACGTGTACTCACTTATGGCCAACGATATTCATAAGTACATCTGATTAAAACTTGGTAGACGTAATTACTGTTGCATATCCGACGTTTGTGTCATGCTATTGGGGGTTTCGGTATTGCTGTGATTTATTTATAATACAAGGCGGGTACCTATTGCGCCCGCACTGCATCACCAATTGTTACTCATGGACATACGACCGACAGAACTTTAAACATAATTAAAACATAATTAGGTTAGCAGTAGAAACACAAATAAGACAAGGAAGGCTGCTGTGCCGTACATTGACTTCGATCGAAGGGAAATATATCATACTTGATGAAATGATTTCTAACTAGTGATGTATCGAATCCCCGTGCGTGTTTGAACAAGACTAACTAAAGCTACTGATACGACGGTTTAAACTGGAAGGGTCGATCTGTTCTTTTTAATCCGTAGCCCAACAGCAGAGCATCGTGAAGAATCAAAGATGCTCTTAGCTCTTGCTAGCTTACAAAGTGATGTAACTGAAGATCCTCTTGTACATCGGCTGGGAATAGTAAGCATCCAAGAAAGCAATGTCCTCGGCGTTCAAAGGTCTTCGTCCACTCTGAAGATCAGCTGTAGCTGGGTTAACCAATTTGGTCTTGAAGATGATCTTATAGCCAGCCCAGAGAACAAGGAAAAGTGGGATGCAGAGAAACGTCTGGAAGAAGTTGCTCGGCGTGGTCGGCGCGTCGATTGGAAAGAGCGAGAGATAAAAGGTAGAGGAGATGACGAAGATACCGCTAACAAATAGAAAGACGCTACCCCAGGGCCAGAATTTGTTTTTGTAGGCGTACTGAAGCGATAGGGGATTGTCATCCTGGGCCTTGAAAGCCGCGCGCATTCTCCAGTTGGTCACCGCAATGACAAGATACGCGATGAAGTAGACGGTAGACCCGACGGAACTGAACCAGGTGAAAATAACACCGCCGGTATTGGAGCAGTTGATATAAGTGAGAGCGATCGCCAGGGCAGCAGATACAATGAGAGAGACGTAGGGTCGTCCCATCTTGTCAACGTGGCCAAAGGATTTGGGGAACAGGCCCATCCGTGCCATGGCGGTCGAAAGTCGTGAGGTGATGTATAAAGACTCTGCGCCAATGGCACATAGACCGACGATGATGACCGCGTTAAGAAGATCGGGGAGACCTTTGATGCCGGCTGAGTCCATAGCGATGACAAATGGAGAAGCAGCAATGTTTGAAGGTCCAAGAAGACGTTGATCCGTGTAAGGCACAAGGACCGAGATGAAGATGACGGAAAGCCCAAAGAAGAAGAAGAGGCGGAAAGTCAGGTTGTTGACGGCTCGGGGTAGGTTCCAGCGAGGCATCTTCGCCTCGCCGTTGGTGATACCGAGAAGTTCCTGGCCACCACAGGAGAATGACGCCAGCAAGAAGCATTGAGCAACCCCCTAAACCCAGTTAGTGTGGTAATGAGAAAGAAAGATTGCACAGGGTAGCGTACCTTGAAGCCGTTGGGGAAGGCTGGGAGCTCTGTATAGTTCTGGGCATGGTGGGTGCTGCCCGTGGGACCGCCACCTGCAACCATGACAATACAGGTGATGATGATGATGAACATGATCATAACTTTCAGTACTGCCGTGAAGTATTCAAATTCTGCGAAATATCTGTTTGGCAGAAAATGAATGGAGAAAACAATGACAAGATACAGAGTCATGCAGGCCGCGGTTGGAACCTCGTCGGTCCAGTAGGTGAGAATAAGGCGGAAGACTGCGCCTTCGGCAGCCAAAGTCGTATGCCAGGCAAACCACTCGCAAGCACCTATCCGGATTTATGTTAGAATCTGAAGGCAGAATACAAAGTGACTGTACTCAACTCACCAAGTGCGAAGGCTAGAGCAGGATCAACGAATCGAGCTGCATGGTCGATGAAAGCCCCAGAGGTAGGGAAAATCACACAAGCCTCCGACATGACTTGCATGTTCAGCCATGCTTGAGTGCAGATGAGGCCCCATCCTAGATACATGCCGGGATAATTGCCATAACGAAGAGCCTATGGATTGCATTGGCTGATTAGCGAAAGCCAAGGTATTAAGAGAAGATAGGGGCTTGGAAGAGTTAGAGAACCGACCTTTCCAGTACCGATGAATAGTCCTGATCCAATACTACCGGCGAGGCCAATCATCTGAATGTGGCGCGCAGAAAATGTACGATGCAGCTGATGCGAAGCATCTTGCGGTTTCTCGCCTGCGTAGTCGCCAGTGACCATGTTTCCGACGTGTATACTCTCAACATCATCGGTGCTGGCCACAAGACCATGATCGGCTACTTTCTTCTCGGTACCCATGACTGCTAAGCGACAAGGTTTAAGACTTGAAACTAAGAGACTAATCTTTATTGCGATTATGGCGGGTGAGTTGAGAGGGTATTTCGAATTTCCTCGAGTCTGACCGAGCAGAACTTATAACTTATAACTTATAACCCCATGAAGCTTGTCTAGAACCACCGTCCGCGCTACTAGTTGCGTATAGAGGGTACGAGCGCGCGTTGGCACACCCTTGAAATGCTCTGTCAGTGACTTTCACGGCTTATCGTGCCATGCTGCAGTCGTTGCAATGTATGTCGTCCAACAACGCGACGAACAAAGATAAGCAACGAAGCTGGTTACTAGCGCTCTCAGTAGGGTTACTATAGTCTACACCAAGAGGATTATTCGGCGACGGGGGCTCTGGTCGTCAAGACTGATAAGTATCCGTTCACTAGCGGGCATTCGGCTAGTCACCGAACCTAGGTTTCTTCCAATCGCTGACACTTGCATCATTTCGCTTCACCTGCGATAGCCACCATTTAACCTGGTAGCTAGCTACCACACCGAACAGCTTCTACTTATTATTCACCGCCAAACTTCAAACTAATTCATACCTTGCATTTGCATCTTGACACAACCCGGTCTCCGCTCTCCTTATCACCGTTACGGGAACATGTCTACCAAGAAGAACATCCTCCTTGTCGGGAGCGGCGGTGTTGGCACCATGGCCGCCTTCAGCCTTGAGGCGAGCGGCCAAGCCAGCGTCACAGCCGTTTTACGCTCAAACTACGAAACCGTGTCTAAGAACGGTTTTAATGTTGATTCGGTCGATTATGGTAAACATCCGGCTTGGAAGCCATCGAAGAGTTAGTCCACCGACGGAAGTTCGAATGATGGTTGACGGTTTACTGATTCATCCGTCATCTAACAGTTCTGAACAGCGTTCCCAATGTCGCTGCAGATAATCTTGCACCTTTCGACTTCATTGTCGTAGCCACAAAGAACTGCCCGGACATTAAGCCTGCAGTTCCCGATATTATTGCAAGTGCTGTGACAGAAGGCCACACAGTCATTGTGCTTGTACAGAACGGCATCAACATCGAAAAGCCCTTGATTGTGGCTTTTCCCAAAAACATTGTCCTTTCTGGGGTGTCTCTGATTGGGACTGCAGAGAAGGGGCATGGCATCATCATCCACGATGATCATGACGAGCTGATCATTGGGCCATTCGAAAACTCCAACGTCCCAGTTGAGACTGCCCTGGCAGCCGCCAAAGAGTTTGTCGATATCTACAACGGTTCAGGCAAAGTTGACTGCCAACTGAATGAGAACGTGGGATTTGTAAGGTGGAGAAAACTCATCTACAATGCTTGCTTCAATCCTGTGGCTACAATCACCCGCATGGACACTTCTAGGATGAGAATCGCAAAGACGCCTATCGATGATCTCATTAGACCGGCCATGTGGGAAATCTGGAACACTGCAAAGGCGGCAGGCTTCGAGCTTCCAGCAGATCATGTCGAGAAAACAATCAACGCTGATCCCTTCGACGTCTGGTGTAAGCCAAGTATGCTCCAAGATGCTCAAAAGGTATGTTTTCCTGGCGCCTTCGAGAATTCAGTCTGTAGTATTGCTGATTGACTGACTTGATACCTATGACTGATCAGGGCAACTTCATTGAGCACATGAACCTTGTGGGTGAACCTATCAAGGAAGCTGAGCGGCTGGGTGTACCGACGCCTACGCTGAAGATCATCTTCGGTTTCTGCCAGGCGCTTCAGTGGCAGACTAAAGAAGCAAAGGGTATGGTGGTTGTTCCCGCGGGAGCTCCTCCGCCTTAGTGGATATGAAGTTATGCAGTTGAAAAGGACCATATATAAAACAAATATAAACCATGAACAATGGCTGATATGACCACTTGGCGCCTTCGCCTTCGAAACGTGCAGCTAAGCCTAGTGGGCGCGGGTCAAATCGGCGTTGCTGCAATAGCTTTCACCTGGAGTATAGATGCACAACTTGTCGGAAAGAAACGACGGACATGGATTAACGAACTACGTGGGGTTCTTAGATCAAACAACTCCCAAGTAGAACGGTCATGTAGCCATCTTAGTTACCACCCGCTCAACTCAAAAGGAATCAACTGTGTTCTGAGTATAAAGATATTGAATATGTTTACGTTGAATATATGCATAGTTCTATAATCTATTAAGAAAGTGTCTTACCCTATAAACCCAAGATATAGAAGTCATGGAGAGCCAAATTAAAAGTACCTTAGTAAGCAAACGCCAACTTTTATTACAGACTTCAAATATCCCCGTTGCTCTTCCGAAGTTCCCTTCTTCTTGAAAGGTTTTGACACAGCTTGCTTTTTTCCCTAATCCGAGGTCCATAGTGAATAAGACCAAAAGGAATCAAGACAAGAGCGAGACCAAGAAATGCAAGCAAAGAAGTGGCCCAGTTTATCCCCAGCCCACTGTACATGGGTTTTGCGGCCAGGGGCAAGGCGGCCCCGATGATGCTGCGAGTGAAGCACGAGGCCGCCATAGCACTGGCGGCATAGATCTCATAGGCGTCGACCAGGTAGTTGGTCAAAGCTGTAAAGATGAGGAGATAACCAAAGCCAAAGAAGAGCCCAGACATGCAAGGCACGGCCCAGTGAATGTTTTCGCGAGCCGTCCACCCGAGCCAGAAGAGAGCGATGACGCAGAATGGCCCGCCGAGACAAGCAATCGGTAGGCGATGGAGTTCTTCACTCATGGCCCAAGATGTACCTCTCCTTCTCGCCCTTTCGAATATGGTATCATAGTAGATAAGGACGGGTCCTGTGAATGCTGCTCCAACTCCGACTCCAAGGCACATATATCAGCAATGATGACAGAAGAAGTCAAGATTCGAACATACTAGGTGAAAGTGCCAGGCCAGACTGACCTTTCGTAAAGCCATAGACTCCTAGTGTAGTGTCAGCTTGAAGTTGAGTACGACATTCTCATCGAGGGAGCGGACCTTCAAATATTATGGGGTAGGCTTCAAAGAACATGTAGAAGAAGGCGTATAGCAGAGCGATATAGAGGCAGTTTAAGTATACCAATGGCTCAAAGCATAACATGCTTAGCGGTCTTGTTAAGGACTTAATAACGAGTTCCCTTCTGTCCTTGCTCTCCAGCTCGATTGGGGCGACTATATTTTGGTTGCCACTTGACTTTCGTAACTTTTGAGCCCTCCACTTAAGTAGAACAGGCCCAAAGGTTTCTGAATACGTCAGTGGTGGTGTTCTGCTTTGTGTAGGTGTTGTTTGTTACCTGGCATGAATGCGAGAGGAATCCAACTGCACCCAGCCACGATGAGAGTAACCCAGAACACCCATCTCCAGCCCAAGGGGGCTATGTAGCCAGATATTATAGGGCCTCCAAGCGGACCAAATGTGGTGCCCTGTGATTTCTTGTCAGTAAATGCTAGTTTGCAACGAAGCAGCGTCAAAGACCTACCGACATGAAGGTTATCATAGCTCGGCCTCTCGTTTGGGGGCTGAAGAAGATGTCCGCATACAAACCTCCTATCACAGTCAGTGGAACTGAAGCGGCAGTGCCGCAAATCAAGCGAAATATCAGCAACGCGGGCCAATTTGGAGCAAGAGCACAGGCCAGCGTAAACAGAATGAAGATATTGAAAGTCCAGAAGGACACACTCTTCCGGCCAATACTCTCACTCAGCGGGCTGAAAACTAAGGGACCGACTATGTAGCCAATCAAATACACAGTCGTAGGCAAGTAGCTTTGGATCTCTCCAGTCACGTCGAAGTCATCCATAATGTACGTAATGGCGTTGCTGGTTATGGCGGATGAGATGGTGCTGTTGACAGTCAAAACGATGGCTGTCGCAACAATAAAAAGCTTCTTCGCCTGGGAAATAGTCCCTCAGCATGAATCAAAATCTAGCTCCAAGGAATGAAATGCGTTCTTACTAGACGAAAGTTGTAAGGGTTTTCCGGGTCATCTCTACCAAACTGCACAATCTCGAGCATGGAATTTGCCGACGACGGTTTCGCGGTCCGTTGACAATGCTCACCATTGATGGACAATGAAGATAGATTCTGAGTTTGAAAGACACCACCTAGAAATGAGTCGTAAACACTAGTTAGCCTAGCAAACCAACATAGCTATATGTCAGAATATGGAAACGGACCGGTAGCCATCGATTCGGCGTGTTTATCGTCTTCACTAACGCCTTGCATGATAGTGACGGGAGCCATGCTGAGGTTGACTGAGCTGTGACTTGGACTTACACTGTGTTCCCAAAATACAAACAGCCCAGAAGCGCACACCCCGTTCTACCCTCTTCGGCCATTCTTATCTACGTTACCATATGCGGGTATTGACGGTCGAGTATGATTGAAGCCCTACGCTCGATGCTGCTAAGTGTTTATATGGGGTACGCTATATGGAAATTGAATATAAGTGGGAATATACTTACCTATTAGGTAGAGAAGAAGAGCTCGACCAGGGCTGCATGTCATGGGGAAGGCGATAGCGAGCGTGGATCACGCATATCCACGGGCATGACTGATAACTTGTATCCGAGAGATTATTCCCAAGTGACAGATGTGATTCGGCCAACTCGTGGTTTAGCCTAACCTTTGACGAAAGCAACAAGCCCGTTCGTTAGCGACGATAAGACTAGTGGCCAGTCGAGCAAAGCGAAGGTATCAGCGAAGCACCCAACCTTGGCTTCTGAACAAAACAAACATCCAGGTACGCAGAGTCAGTAGTACGCAGAGTCAGTGTCACGACTGTGCTGTCGATTTGTTCTTACAGGCCTGCGTTCTGCTTCGATTCGAGAACATATGAAGCATACTCCAAGGTTCAACCCTTCCGCTATCGGGTATCCTTAGCTCAACATATTCTGTGACCTTGTGAGACACTAGGTAAACACCAAGAGTTGCAGCAATGGCAAATCGCGGAGCGAGTCTTGACCCTCATGTCTTCACCATTCGTGATCTGGAGGCTGCAGCTTCCAAGAAGCTGCCAAAGACTATCCAAGGTACTTATTCTCCCACGGCTTCATGTTTAATCGTTGCGCCAACGTCCATACCACTGATCACAAGAAGAATATTTCAATGGAGGATCTATGGATCTTATAACGTAGGTTGTGGTTTCCTAGACTATGCAACAAAACAGTTGGCTGATTTCCTGGTACTACAGATTGCGCGACAATGAAGACGCCTTCAATCGCTACAAGATCCGACCCCGGGTTTTGGTCAATGTCTCCGATTTAGACATTTCCACTACCATTTTTGGGAAAAAGGTACGACTTACAGCTAAAGACACTCAATCTACAAACGGACCAGCAGTAAACCTAAACCTCTTTCAGGTAGCATTTCCTTTGGGCTTCTCCCCGGCAGCCATGCACAAGATGGCTCACGAGGATGGAGAGGTAGGCACCTCGCGAGCTGCAGCAAAGGCTGGAATATGCATGGCTCTCTCCACTTACGCAACGGCCTCTTTGGAAGATGTCATTGCTCAAGAGCAGGGTAATCCCTACGCTTTCCAGATGTCGTTGTATATCAACAGAGAAGCTACAGAGAAACTTGTCCGGCGAGCTGAGGGTAAGTATCGGTATGAGAAGCCCTAGGGCAACAGATAGTCTTTGGCTTCCAGATAGTCCACGTAACTAATCATGAGTGGCCGCAGCTGCCGGCTACCAAGCTATTATTCTTACCGTGGATGCACCTGTTCTTGGCAGGCGGCTGAACGAGTATCGCAACTCATTTGAACCTCCCAAGGGTACAGAGTTTCCGAATCTCAGCCCGGACCCATCGTTTAGCTTTGTAGATGCGAGCAATGACGGATTGATCAACGGTAAGTGTCCTTTCATTCACAATATCCGTGTCGGCTATACTGAAGCGAGTTCTAGACTGCAGCGTTGAGTGGGAGGCTGCGGTGTCTTGGATCAGGCAACGTACGAAGCTACAGGTCTGGCTGAAAGGCAGTGAGTGATCCCGCGCGTTCAGAACGTCCCTTTCAACTCGTCTGATGCGACAATTTCCCGTCCAGTTTATACGGCAGAAGACGTGGCACTCGCTATTCGCCATGGTCTCGATGGAGTCATCGTTTCCAACCACGGTGGACGGCAGCTAGATGGAGTTCCCGCGACTCTCGACGCTCTCAGAGAATGTGCGCCGGTTGCTGCTGCTGGTCGTATGTCAATCGCCATAGACGGTGGCATCCGACGCGGATCGGATATCTTCAAAGCCTTAGCACTCGGTGCTCAACATTGTTTCGTCGGACGTATACCGATCTGGGGCTTGGCGGTTTGTGCTCACCTTTTCACTCATGATTTTCACTGCGATGAGCCCGTCTGACATCGATATATCTAGTATAATGGGGAGAAGGGTGTTGATCTCGCCATTAGTCTGCTAATGGACGAGTTCCGGCTGGCGATGGCCTTGAGTGGGTAAGTAGCACAGACTCACTCATACTCATGGAACTTACTAACTTGCGCAGATGCAAAACTGTGGCAGATATAAATCGTAGTCGTTTGTCCGTCTTGGAGTCAAATGGCATCTTGAGCAAGTTATAAAGTTGTGTATATTTTAGATCAAACTGATACCTGGTCAAGGGCTGGACAACTGTGTTCTTCAAGTCCACAATCTGCTTTCTATTCAGTAACATCTACCAATTCATTATCTAATACGACATATGATCGATAAGTCGCAACTAAAGGCCGTAAGCAAAGAGTATTAGCTAAGTTTATCGGGATTAAATAAAGGATATCCAACTCTTTCATAGGTGACATTTCAACTTCCACCAAGTTCTCTTCACAACCCAGCTTTCTTCACATTCCGCTCTTCCGATGTATAAACACCTGGATGTTCCAATTTTTGCGTTCACGATTAGTGAGCCATGACAGGACCTCCACGCGCTCGCGCGACATTATTCACTCCAAGTGTGCTCGCGACGACACCGATCCCAGCGAGACCGACAGCACACCATAGGCCCGTGTCATATTGCTGCAACAATCCATGCCCCTTTTTTGTATCTACAGCATCTACGACGGCGCTCGAAAGTGCAAGCCCCACGCCGCTGCCAACTTGAAATGCCGTGTTGATCATACCGCCGCACAGGCTCTTCACGTTGACAGGGACCGAATCTAGTAGAACGACTGTGATGGTACAGCACACAATGGTGATGCCCACAACACTGATAACGGCTGTTGGGAAAACGTGCTTCCAAAAATTTACGTCGCCCTCTTTCATCAGCGCTGAAGGAATAGGGGCGATCGCGCACACGGCCATGCCTGCTATTAGGAGGGCCTTGGTGTTGAAGTGGTCGATCATGCGAGACATATACAAGCAGAAAAAGAAACCGACAAAGCCCATGGGAAGAAGGCGAAGCGCCGTTTGACCTGCGCTAAGTTGGTTGACCTCTTGGGCAATCTGGGTGATGTAATAAACGGTAACTTGATAACCGCCATAAGCCACTAGTCATGTGTTAGATAGAATTCAGAGTCAAGGGGGACTGGAAATTGCATCTTACCGAAGCCGCTGACCCAAAGTGCGGCGAAGTTTTCAAGCTTCCAAAGTGACAAGGGCATAATTGGATTCGAGACCTGCTTCTCAACGTACGTGAACAACACGATAAAGCCCACGCTAAGAACTAAGAGGACAATGATGAAGGCCTTGCCCCATCCATACTCCCCACCACTAGAGATGACGAAACTCAACAAGATGAGCCCGGCTGTAGAGAGGCCAGCTCCAGCAAAGTCCAGTTTCGGACGCGATTGACCATCGATTCTGTCTTTGGGCAGAACAAACCAACCGAGAATCCCCACAAGGCCAGTGACAGCAGTCGAGATGTAGAAGACATAACGCCAGCCCAATGACGAAGTGAGAAAGCCCCCGAAAATGAGACCCAGACAGAATCCGACGGCTCCAGCAGCGCCGAAGAGCGTCAGCGCCAGGGTACGGTCCTTGGCAACAAAATAGTTGCTGATGATACCCACGGCTGATGGGACGGTGACGGCGGCGCCCACTCCCTGCAGAGCTCGAAAGATGGCGAGCTGGATAAAGGACGTGGCCAGGCCGTCGGCGAGTGTCCAGATGCTAAGAAGAAGCATTCCAAGACAAAACACTAGGCGACGCCCGTATCTATCGGCTAGAACACCGGCGAGGAGGAGAAACCCTCCGAAAGTGAGCGTGTATGCGGAAATGAGCCATTGGAGCTCGGCACTTGGAACGTTGAAGTCCTTCTGAATGGCAGGCAAGGCAATATTGACACCCGTCATGAAAACATTGTCCATCAGCTGGGCTCCGCAAGTACAAACTAAGATAATGGCCCCGCGCCAGGATGCAATGGTGCCAACATCAGGGTATGCTTGGTTGGTAGCTCCAACTTCAAGCTCGAATTGGGATAGGTTCCCTAGCCTCGAAGTCCCCTCTGCGTTCGGAGATGGTGGAGCTGACGGCGTGAAACCCAGAGCAGGGGATGATGGGCGAGTTGGCTCGGGAGTGTTGAGTGTTGTTGGAACCTCGCGGATCGTGTTCTCCGGTCCTGGCTTGACGGGACGGGGCCGTTGAACAGTCGAAAGCTCAAAGACGTCATTTGACGACTCGCCTCTGTCGCCGGAGCGTGTGCCACTGATGGCTGAAGCGCTGCGAATTAAGGAGTCGAGATCTTCAGGGCCTCGATCCTCTATTGAAGTCGCATGAGACGCATTGCTCCTCCGGCGGCCAAGGGGTACACCAGGAAGTCCGGGAGGAGGTACGAGGTTGGGAACATCTTCTAGAGCCGAAACCCGGCGGCCGAGAGGCTCGCCTTCGACATTTGTGTCGAGATCTAGGGGCGTTTGCTGGTGATGTTGCTCCCCACGGTGGTGCATGATATTGATGTGAATTTGATCAGCGAGTGGCACCCGACGGAGACTGAAGAGTGCTTAAAGCTTCAGGTGTAGGGTCTATTGTAGGACGGCACAGTGAAAGCCAGGGAATGTCGATTTTCAGACCAACGAAAACGAGTTGAAATGAAGACAAAGTTGATCCGATGTAAAATTGACAAGAATCTGATATATATCAGCAACCCCGCCGGTGATCGCCGGGGACCCGCACCCCCCGCAACCCCGATATCGTCGCCCGATTGCCCCACAAAAAGCAGCGGACTTGGTTGCCCGGGGGTCCGGGGCCCGACTCCGGAAGCGCTATCAGGCCTTGCATGCCACCATGCCCTGTCACAAGCTCCCGTATAGACTAGATAGGTGCTCTGGAGACTAGTAATAGGTGCCCGCTTTCGAATTTGATGTCCACGTGAATTTCGTTAGCGGGCCACGGGCCTGCCGTGGACTTGCTGCATAAATTGTTTGGGGAAATCACAAATTCTTGATAACTGATGCGATGTCAATGGTCACGATAATGCTAGCTGCTGCATGTATGGCAAGCGACCGCGGAGAACGATGGGTGAGTCACGGTGTCTAGTCTTGGGATTCGGGATGTAACGCTTATCAATAAGGTACAGCAGAGGACGGCTTGAAGTTTCTTCCCCTTGTTGATAAGCCTGGTTCGTGGGCTCGCGAGTCCCTAATACGAACAACTAACGATCACGTAGTTCTCGCCATATCCAGAAACTATTTTCCAAATCTTATGCACACTAAACTCCCGCTTTCTCTGTCCAGACTTATTAATGGTTTTAGGCCTATGGTTCCTTTCCACCCCCGTTTCTAGCCTCCTCAACGGTACCCTTCTGTCCTTTTGAGCTGATCCACTTACAAGCTTATAGACACCTTCCAAGCTGACTTGCAAGGAAAACCACACCAACTATGGATCTTGGGGTTTCCTCTATGTTGGAGAAATTGTCGGAAGAATCAACCTATAGATCTAAAACCCCGGCGACTCTCCCACGCAAATCGTGCGACACACTAATATCATCATGTCTATGTCTCCAAACACTCGTATTTCGATGGAAGAAATTTGTAGTGTGACAGGCTAGCATGAGTTTGACAAATCAGTAAAGCGTGCTGTCAAGCAGACGCCGCGGTTCAACAACATGCAATGAACCAGGATCAGGAGGTTTGGGTGGGTGGGCGCATCGATAGATGGCGTTCATTCGTTCACTAGAATTTTAGCACGACCGTTCAGCGGCACATTGTAACGAGATGGGAATGAAACAACAAATGGGTGTCAAGGCATCTTATCGAGGTTGTTTCTGGTATTTTGATACAGTATGAGTAGATCACGTCAGCCGCCTTCAAAGCGCCAAATATTTGCAAACGCCCACGCATACCATGGAAGCTTTCGCTAACGGACAGTCGGCGCGAGCAATACCATCAAATACAGAATGGTCGCGCCTCCGGCCTATTGTCAGGGAGCTCTACCAAGAGCGCCGATGGACCATGGCCCAGGTGCGCGACCACCTAACGTCGCTCGGATATCGGGTCAATATACGCATGATCAGAACCCGCATCACGCAGTGGACCATGCAGATGAACAATCAGATGGGCGACATGATAGCGGCTCTTGGCCTGCTCGATGCTGACCCTGCACTATGGCCGTCGCTCGAGGAGCCCGTGTTCTTGATTCGAGGACGCCAGGTCACCATCGATGAGGTTCTACGGTTCTTCAGGCGGAAAGGAGTCCAGCATCCCGTTGAATGGGCCCGATCATCATCAGCTGTGCTCAACGGCGATGGGGTGCCATCTGTTAGCCTCTTACAAGTAGCCGGCGTCAGCAGCGATCAGTGCATATCTCTGGCTGGAACTCCTGTCTCCGGGCTCATGTCACTGCACTATCTTCCAGTAGACAGCTCTCAGAGGGCGGTTGCTAGCCTACGCGACTACTGCGAGGTCTACGTCGGTCGCGGTCTTGCAACGTCGACGTTTCATCGGGAGCCCGAGGTGCATCAGTTCACCGTTCACGGACGCTTCGGGGACCGCATGCAGAAGGGACTCGCACAGATGGTGCGTCGAAGTCCCGGCGCGTTCCCAAGCTTCCATCATGGCTTTGATCTCGTCCAGCCGCTCTTCTTCGACTGCCATCCCATGGGTCTGGCGCAGTTCCTAGCGATCGTGTGCGAGCTGGTGGCTCAGGGGGCGTACTCCGTCCTGGCTTCGCTTCTTCGCTACTCTGCGGCCATGGCATCGGCTGTACGCACACACGACTCGCTGGTCGAGTTCTTGATCGCTCTCCGCTCCTCTTCTGACGCTGTGCTGATGCAAGCCATCATCCCGAGTGTCCGGGCCATGCTGGATGTTTTCGGCAGGCAGTGTCCGAGCACCTGGCATAGGCTCTACATCCAGGAACGACTGTGCGACTGTTTCTATCACGGCCGGGAGCGAACCGAGGGGAGTGCGCGCCGTGCTCGCCTTCTGCGAGAGCAGGAGGCATACTACGGGCCTTTCGCGCGGAACGTCCTCTGGACCCTCGCCAACGTTGCAGACGACCACTTGGACGCAAGAAACGTGGATGATGCCGAAGAATACTACTCCACGGCGCTGGCGCGGGCAGAGTATCTCAGTGGCTTTGGGCGAGCCAAGGTGCGCTTTGTGGCACTCGAAGGTTTGGCGCGGACGGAACGGTTGCGTTTCGACCAGCTACGTCGTAGCACGGTAGCAGTAGAAACTCTTCCGATATCTTCCAAGCTCGAGATGGAGATGAAGGTATTCTGGGGTCGACATTCAAAAAAACGTACGGTTACGTTGATCAAGCTTTGGAGGAGGCGCTTATATGGTTTGAGCCCACAAGCAGGCGCGTAACTCGAGTCGAAGAACAGCGAGCTCTTTTGAAGACTCTCCTGGAAAGCCTTGGTCATCAAAAGTTGAGTTCCCGGTCGACCTCGGATAGCTCTGTCCAGACTATCTAACATCGAATTTAACTGAAACTCTTTGAGCCGATCAGAAGCTAAACTATTTCTACCTCTACCAGTTTGCAGTCTTCAAACACCGAAGGTAGTTCAGGGAGAACACCGCCCCCCATCTCCCGCCTCATATCGTGATGGAGAAAGCCCACACGTCGATATCGATCTTGAGATCCCGCAAGAGGAGTCCGAACAAGCCCATTCTGCGTCGTCCAGCTTTGAGGGACCCTGGTCCCTCGCTATGTTCCCGAGGCATAAGCGACCAACACTGCTCAGTATCCTTGGGGAGGTCATAATCTGGATGAAAAGGACATTCCGCGTGGACTTCGGGCGGCATTCCCTGGCAATTCCTATGAGTCTTGATATTCTACTCGATGTTTGGCGTCATCGCTTGCCCTTTTGGAAATCCTGGGACCCCTGATCTCAGCTGCCCCCTCACCTTGACCGCGTACTTCGTCTCATCCGCTGTTATGACGGGGTATCTTGCAAGGTCGGACGTAGTCAGAAGTACTGTGACCTCGGCAACGAGCTCAATCTTGCAAGCGAGGCTCGTACATGATCTGTGGCCCTTTCACGTCAATGCTTGCCCAGGACCAGCTTGGTGCTCTCTCACGACAAGGGGCGCCTCTTCCATCTCTCACGTACTACAGCATATCATGGAGCAGACGCTCTCTCCATAGGCCAAAGGACCAGGTGAGACGCGATTTCTCCCCTATTTTCTTGCCGAGCCCCGCCAGAGCTATTAGTAGATCTGACTTGCGACTCAAGTTCGTTCTGGAGTATCTCCTGACAAGTTCGTGCCAGAAGTCGAGAAATGGCCCGGTAGCCGAGCTGTCCAGCCCGTCGGGGCCGAAAAGGGAGAAAACAGTCTGATAATCTGCCGTGGAAACAGCACCGCTGTGATGACAGCTCTGAGGTTCGGCTGTGGCTTCGCACCTGAGCTCGCTTCTACACTCGAGGTGGGCGAAGTTACGGGTGATATGCACCGTTCGTGGTGATAGTATACGCTCCTGGAACACCCATGCCCTGGTGTCAAGGTGATATCGTGCGTTATCAAACCCGTGCAAGAGGCAGTAGGGCGTACAAGGCGGGACGATTTCATAGTGAAGGCCTGTGCATGAGGTCAACTGGCACGGGATCTGGCTCAGTGGACTCCGCGGCATGATCATACTTAAGTTACCGTCGAAGCACTCAGATGCTGCAATGGTGACAACCGCGTTTCCAAATATGTCATCCATCTTGCCTGCTTGATCCAACCAGTCATTGGAGGCTACAGAAGAATCACGTCCGTCTTGCATGATGCAGAGGGCGTCAATCCACAAGTACTGGAATCTAAGGCCTCTTACGATCTGGACGGTGTCCCTCAAGAGTTTCGGCAACTCTTCGACATGAATCTCTTTCAGCAAGTCCGTTATATTGACCGAAGTCATCTTGAATGCTTTGCTGAAGCCCCAGCTATAGCGCAAGGCGCAGTATTCTAAGCTGACGCTTGGCTCCATCTTCACGAGTCGTATCTTCTCTGGATCTTTAAAAGCTTGCAAGTCGAGCAAACGCCTTGGCCGTGCCGGTACCTGAGGTGACCCGATCAACAGAGTCAGAGGATCGTCACCACAGAAGAGATGAGTTTCCCGGTATTCAAGGATCTAGTCTAGGCCTTGATGAAGTTGGCAGTTGTCTCTGTGTAGGTGCTTTTTTCTAGCCGCGACCAACGGCGCTGATGGCTGGGAGTAGCTGTATTTTCAGGGGCGTCTAAGATCAATCAGCTGTGAAGCTCACATCATCGTTCATTGATATATATACATTTAACTGGGCATAGTTGCAGTGGGAAGCTGTTTAGAACTAAGTCGTGCTCAACGACCACCGACTGATCACAGGCGAACAACGTCAAGAGAAATGTGCCGCTATCATAGTTCAGGATGGCGATCGAGATATAGACAGGACCGTTGTCGTTGGAAAACTGTCGATCACCGTGGTCCCAGTGCACCCTGAAACTGCGCCCACGATGATGGAACAGAAATGGCAACCCAGCGAGGCCGAAGACAGTATGTCGGATCGGTGGGGCGAGTGAAGAAGGTGTTGTGGCATGGACGGCATCTGTTCGCCGCCGGTGCGCAACTTCTCAGGGGTGAAGGTCAAACGAGTTACTCTTTCCCAATATGATTTGCATAGCGAACATAGAATATGAGGTTGGACTGTGGTGCTGTTGGATTTCTCTTGCGGCATGCTGAGGTATGATCAACTTACTCAGGGGCTGGATTGGAGTCGTAGTGTAAGCGATACTATTATTATTGTTATTGTATTATTTAACGCCGGTTAAGTCCCTTTAAGAGGGCACAGGGCGCCTGGCTATCTACTTATCTCTTATATATATTCTCCTCTTCTAAAATTTAAATATATAAAAGAAATAGAGTTTATAAATATTAATATCTTAAATAATAAATATTAATAAAACTAAAAAATATTAAAAAATATAAAGTAAATATTTTACCTTACTTATAGAGGCAGATATTTTAAAAGAAGTTTATTACTTAAAAGTATATAATAAAGCTAGTCTAATTACTTCTTATTATAAAAAAAAGTCCTACTTCTTAGGGGGTATTAATTACTTTTTTTCTTTCTCTTTTAATAAAAGAAGAGATATATTTATAACTTATACTTTTTATAAGAATAAATTAGAATAGTATTATTATATAAGAATCTTTTATAATAAAGAGTAAAGTTCTTATATATTAACTTAATAGCTAAAAGGTAGTATAATTTAATATAGCTTAAGTTAATTAATTTCTTAGAAAGCTTACAAATAGCTTTAAGGCTTAATAAATAGTATAAGATAGGTATTAAAAGATATTATTATATACTAAGTATGCTTTTATTTTAAATACTTAGCTAGCGCTCAACTTAGCTATAAGTAAGGGGTTTTAGCCTTACTATTTATAATAGAGGGGTTTTAGCTTCTCTCTTTATTAAATAGTTAGTAACTTTATTTCTAATTATATTTATATAATTAAATACTTATCTTAAGTTAACTAAAGAGCTATATTTATATATATATTAATATAATAGGGGAAACCTAGTAGCCTGTAGTCACCTGCATTATTATATGCGCTAGAGTCCCCGCAGTGTCTCTTATATATGCATAGTAAATTAATAATAAGGCCTATAAAAACTCTGCCCCTAATATAACTTTAAAAGCTTAACTTTTTAAGCTTTAGTCTTATAAATTAATTAAAGTTATTATTTATTCTATCTAATCTTTTATTCTTATTATAATTTTAAAGCTTTTCCTATTAGTTACCTAAAATAAAATAAATACTAAAAAAAGATATATTACTACTATATTAATAAATACTAACTCTATAGCTAAAGAATTAGAAGAGGCTATAATTAATACTCCTAAGAAACTATATAATATCTTAGAAATAAGTAAGACTTAGCCTCTTATAAATATTTATAAATTACCTACTATTCTATCTATTAATACTAGCAAATAATATATAATATTAATTACTTATATCTAATAATTAGAAGAAATTTAATGCCTTTAAGAGAAGAAAGTAAAGCTATTTATACTATTAGGTAATAGCTCTTATATTAGCTTACTATACTATTCTTATTATTACTCTTCTAGCAATTTATTAATAAGTTATAGAGGTAAAATTAAAATAAAGAACTTAACTATCTTATTTACTTATCCTACTTTTTAAAAAAGAGATAATTAGCTTTTAAATCTTTAATAAGCTTTCTTAGGCGCGTTAAGAAGGTTTAAGAAAGACCTTAATAAAATTCTTCTTATATTAGATTATATAGAAGCAGAAGAGTATATAAGATAGAAATAATATCTTAATAAGTTAATCCTAATAGACTAATTAATTATAAAAAATAATTAGACTACTTTTAAGAAATAGTCTATAACTTTAATTAAGAATATATTTAATTAACTTCTAATACTAGCTTATTAACTTAAAAGAGTAAGATAAAGAGATACCTAATCTTTAAATAAATTCTATAATTATCTTAACTTAATTAAGAAGAACTTTCCTTAAGTAATAAAAGAATAATATGCCTTAACTTTTTATATAAAGTTATAAAAATTACTATAAATATATATTATACTTAATTATATATTTATTTCTATTATATAAATAGAAGTAGTTATGCTAGTAACTTGCTATTAAGATGCTATATCTTATAGTTATAAGAGATAGAATAATATATTTATTAATAAAGTAAATAAATACTTCTATAGGGCTAGAGCAGCCTTATTATTAAATTAATAAGGAAATAACTCCTAATTAACCTCTATAAGCCCTATATAAGAAAGAGAGACCTTAAACCTAAAGAATTAAGATAGAAGGCAACTATAATACTATTAATATAATAATATTAACTATTTATATAATTATTGCCTAAATAATCCTATAAGAGTCTAATAA